>PIJE02001547.1:31585-49085 GCA_002895965.2 Coryphaenoides rupestris | reverse complement strand
AGAAAGAGAGACAGACAGACAGACAAGCAGACAGACAGACAGACCAACAAGCAGCTTGGCCAATGAAAAGCCATCAAGCCCTGTATAATGATGTCGCTCTGGAAATGTCGTTAGCGAAACTGTCACGCAATAAAGCAAGAATTATTAGAATCCTGTGCGCGCGCGCGTGTGTGTGTGTGTGTGTGTGTGTGAGAGAGAGAGAGTGTGTGCGAGTGTGTGTGTGTGTGTGTGTGTGTGTGTGTGTGTGTGTGAGAGAGAGAGAGAGTGTGTGCGAGTGTGAGTGTGTGCCGGCGTGTGTCACTCTTCCTTATTTTGATCATCTGCTCATGTTAACACTTTTCTCCAACTAGCAAAGAGCGAGAGGAGTTCAGCATCAGAATACAAAACGTTAGATTCAGGTTCAGGTTCAGATTCAGAGAAGGGAGAAGAGCATAAAGTCCACGGAGACCAAGGGAAAGACGAAAGTAACATGGAAAAGAAGATCATCATCATCTCCATCTTCATCATCATCATCATTCATAATCATCATTGTCCTTGTCATCAAGTCTGGAATCTAGATGACAGGCTGTCTTGTGTGGAGATGGTTACAGTAAACAGTGTGTGTGTGTGCGTGTGTGCGTGTGCGTGTGTGTGTGTGTGCGCGCGTGCGTGCGTGTGAGTGTGCGTGTTTGATTTTACGTCTGTTACCCTGCGGGGGGGTTAGAGACGAAAAGTGTTCGCGCTCTTGAAATGTCACACGTTTGTG
This sequence comes from Coryphaenoides rupestris, assembly GCA_002895965.2. Taxonomy (NCBI): domain Eukaryota; kingdom Metazoa; phylum Chordata; class Actinopteri; order Gadiformes; family Macrouridae; genus Coryphaenoides; species Coryphaenoides rupestris. The sequence goes on along the minus strand of PIJE02001547.1, from coordinate 48,340 downwards.
CTTTCATCAGTGTGTGTAACTTAGGAGCCTTGCCTCTGGGAAGATCCATCACATTTCATTAAAAGCACACATGAACACACACACACACACACACGCATACACACACACACACACACACACACACACACATAACCTTTTCCCTCCAGAGCGGGGCTAAATAAAGGGTATCGGGTCTCCCATCTCTCTCAGCATGTGTCAAAGCGGGCTTGGCTGCCATCTTGGGCTCAGATCCCTTCTGTGGGTATCAGCCATGATACCCACAACCGCTCCTTGGCTAACAGCTAGCTTCATGTCTCTCTCTGTCCTGTCTCTCATGTCTCTTCCTTTATTCGTCGTCTTCATCACTTGTTCTACCATCTCATATGGTTTTATTTTATCCCGCAGTAGCAGATCTAGTCCACGGCATTTTACTTCCCAAATATTATTCTAACTATGAAGTAATTATTATGCTGTTATTATAAAGTAGTCATGTGCAGCTGACCATTGGGTTCAGATGCGTGTCCTATCTCAAGGTCTAACGTTAGGATAGGAGTGGCTTTAAAGTCTTCAGATTACCATTCAAATGACCTGCAAAGCCCTTAAGACCGCCACTGAGAGTTTAACTGAATGTTCGCCTGCGTTAATTCCATTCTATTTTCAATTTGCCTTCATCGGGACGAGGGAAGTTTGAGGTCAGGGTCAGTGAATGGCGCAGTCTGCGTGCCCTTGTGCTGGCAGAGAGAGAGAGAGAGAGAGAGAGAGAGAGAGAGAGAGAGGGGGAGAGGGAGAGAGAGAGAGAGAGAGAGAGAGACATACTGTTGCTCATGGGCACTTTAGGCAGGAAGGATTCCTGTGGATGATTGAAGACACTGGAGCATGCAGCCTGCCTAGCGAGGGCCCTGTGTGCGTACACTGCACCAACCCACGCTGGGGGCTGTGCCAAGAGCCATAAACTGAACGGGGGAACGAAAGAAAAAAAAAAAAAATCAATAAAAAATATGGAAATGGGAACCAGCCGTAGCATGGAGCAAAAAAAAAAAGGTACAAAAAATCCCCGCTGCCAAGGTATGTCTGACGTGACCATCCATAAAACAGAGCTGGGGACATAAAATACGTACTTTTAACGCATAGATTCTTTTATATATCAAATTAGCTTACCGGCACAAATGTCACTTTCTCCAGAGACAAGGGCCAGCCTTCAGCAAGCTCTTTCTTTTTTTCTTAAAGCAGGGATTTACTACAGCCAACCCTGTCTCTGTCCTCCCCTCTCTCTCCCTCTCTCTTGCTCTCTCTTTATCTCTCTCTACGCCCGCTTTCTCTCTCCATCTCTCTCCCCCCCTCCCCCCCTCTCTCTCCCCCTCTCTCTCTCTCTCCTCTCTCTCTCTCTCTCTCTCTCCTCTCTCTCTCTCCCTCTCTCTCTCTCTCTCTCTCTCTTCTCTCTCTCTCTCTACAATACGAAATGAGGAGAGGTGGTGGGGGGGATGGGGGGGATGAGGGGAGGTCGGGGGGTGTGGAGTCCCTCATTCTTGGAGCAGTTGGATATCAGCCACCCTACACTGAGGGGAGGGAGGAAGGGAGGGAGGGAGGGGGGGGACCTGTCCAAGCAGCAGGTGTTGCAATGACACACACACACATACAGACACACACACACACAGCATCATACACAGCACACTGCACCCCCCCCCCGCCCCTCCTCCCCCCACGGTGCAGGGACAGGGATCTGCTGGGCTGCAGAAGCGAGCGCATAGCGGACCTGGCCCGACCTGCGGTAAGCACTCCGCATTACCCGGGCTGTATCGCGCAAAGAGGAGTATGAAGTGTGGGGAGTGGGTGGAGGGGGAGTAGGTGGAGGGTGGAGGGTGGAGGTGAGGGTGGGTGTGGGGAGGGGGAGAGAGGGGAAGAGGGCGGAGGGCGGTGGAGCCAGAGTAAGAGGTGTGTTTTTTTAATAAACGCGAGGCGGGAACGTTTCTCATAGATGTTGTCGTCCTCGTGCATTTTTAATGGATTCCGTTACACAGTTGAACTCAAAATTAATCTCTCTCACTCTCGCTGTCTTTCTGTTTGCTGGGTTAGTGGTTTTTGTTCCATGGGGTTGATATTGTTTTAAGCAGGTTCAAGATTCAAGATTCAAGAACTTTAATCGTCACATACACATATAGGATGTGCAGTGGAATGAAAAAGTGGCGATGCCCGGCGGAACAAATAAATACAGAACAAATATCCACAGTATTTTTCAGTCTTTACAGCAATCTTTTGGAATATAATTCCAATTTTTTTGGAATATAATCAAGTAGGCATATCAACAACAGGGCAACAGGGCAACATACAACATTTAGTATCAAGTTATGTCCATGAGTTGCAGAGTTCACAGTCCTGATGCCCTGTGGAAAGAAACTCCTTTTATCTCTCTGTTCTAGCAGCGTGACTGCGGAGGGCTTGCCTGACGCAGCAGTTGAAGTTGTGTTGGGTGGTGAGGATCCTTCATGATCCTGCAGGCTCTGGTTCGACACCTCCTGGAGTAAGGTCCTGCAGGGTGGGGAGTGTAGTGCCAATAGTTCACAGCCGAACGCACACCCTCTGCAGAGCCCTCCCTGAGAGGAGCTGTTGCCGAACCAGGCAGTGATGCTTCCTGTCAGGATGCTCTCCACCGCACCAGCATAGAAGGTCTGAAGGATCCTCCGGGAGACTCGGAACTTCCTCAGCTGCCTGAGGTGGTAGAGGCGCTGCTTCGCCTTCCTCACCAGAGATGTGCCGCCGATGTGCTATAACCCCCCAACTCCAAACCGGTAGGGAAGCAAAGTAGAGGTGCACCAGCACAAGATACATACAGAGGGATCATTGGGGAATAGCGTCTTATGAGGTTATTGTGTGCGTGGCTGCAAAATGCGTTTGAGCGCGAGATAAGTGCAGTTTGGACATCCATGCCTTTCGCGACTAAACGCTTGGTGTTTGATGCCTAAACCGATGTTGCCCCACTGTCTTATGATGTACTCATGCCCACACAAGCGTTGGTAAGGTCGGATAAACGTTTCCATGAAAGTTGTGAAGACCCATCACCTTTTACTGTTTAACCGCTTAGAAACACACAAGCGCCTATTGTGAAAATGAATTGTGAACTACTCTCGAATGCAATAACCCCCCAACTCCAAAACGGTAGGGAAGCAAGTAGAGGTGCACCAGCACAAGATACATACAGAGGGATCATTGGGGAATAGCGTCTTATGAGGTTATTGTGTGCGTGGCTGCAAAATGCGTTTGAGCGCGAGATAAGTGCAGTTTGGACATCCATGCCTTTCGCGACTAAACGCTTGGTGTTTGATGCCTAAACCGATGTTGCCCCACTGTCTTATGATGTACTCATGCCCACACAAGCGTTGGTAAGGTCGGATAAACGTTTCCATGAAAGTTGTGAAGACCCATCACCTTTTACTGTTTAACCGCTTAGAAACACACAAGCGCCTATTGTGAAAATGAATTGTGAACTACTCTCGAATGCAATAACCCCCCAACTCCAAAACGGTAGGGAAGCAAGTAGAGGTGCACCAGCACAAGATACATACAGAGGGATCATTGGGGAATAGCGTCTTATGAGGTTATTGTGTGCGTGGCTGCAAAATGCGTTTGAGCGCGAGATAAGTGCAGTTTGGACATCCATGCCTTTCGCGACTAAACGCTTGGTGTTTGATGCCTAAACCGATGTTGCCCCACTGTCTTATGATGTACTCATGCCCACACAAGCGTTGGTAAGGTCGGATAAACGTTTCCATGAAAGTTGTGAAGACCCATCACCTTTTACTGTTTAACCGCTTAGAAACACACAAGCGCCTATTGTGAAAATGAATTGTGAACTACTCTCGAATGCAATAACCCCCCAACTCCAAACGGTAGGGAAGCAAGTAGAGGTGCACCAGCACAAGATACATACAGAGGGATCATTGGGGAATAGCGTCTTATGAGGTTATTGTGTGCGTGGCTGCAAAATGCGTTTGAGCGCGAGATAAGTGCAGTTTGGACATCCATGCCTTTCGCGACTAAACGCTTGGTGTTTGATGCCTAAACCGATGTTGCCCCACTGTCTTATGATGTACTCATGCCCACACAAGCGTTGGTAAGGTCGGATAAACGTTTCCATGAAAGTTGTGAAGACCCATCACCTTTTACTGTTTAACCCGCTTAGAAACACAGCCAGCACACACACACACATAACCTTTTCCCTCCAGAGCGGGGCTAAATAAAGGGTATCGGGTCTCCCATCTCTCTCAGCATGTGTCAAAGCGGGCTTGGCTGCCATCTTGGGCTCAGATCCCTTCTGTGGGTATCAGCCATGATACCCACAACCGCTCCTTGGCTAACAGCTAGCTTCATGTCTCTCTCTGTCCTGTCTCTCATGTCTCTTCCTTTATTCGTCGTCTTCATCACTTGTTCTACCATCTCATATGGTTTTATTTTATCCCGCAGTAGCAGATCTAGTCCACGGCATTTTACTTCCCAAATATTATTCTAACTATGAAGTAATTATTATGCTGTTATTATATTGTAGTGGGCTGCCTAAAGTAGTCATGTGCAGCTGACCATTGGGTTCAGATGCGTGTCCTATCTCAAGGTCTAACGTTAGGATAGGAGTGGCTTTAAAGTCTTCAGATTACCATTCAAATGACCTGCAAAGCCCTTAAGACCGCCACTGAGAGTTTAACTGAATGTTCGCCTGCGTTAATTCCATTCTATTTTCAATTTGCCTTCATCGGGACGAGGGAAGTTTGAGGTCAGGGTCAGTGAATGGCGCAGTCTGCGTGCCCTTGTGCTGGCAGCGAGAGAGAGAGAGAGAGAGAGAGAGAGAGAGAGAGAGGGAAAGGGAGAGGGAGAGGGAGAGAGAGAGAGGGAGAGAGAGAGAGACATACTGTTGCTCATGGGCACTTTAGGCAGGAAGGATTCCTGTGGATGATTGAAGACACTGGAGCATGCAGCCTGCCTAGCGAGGGCCCTGTGTGCGTACACTGCACCAACCCACGCTGGGGGCTGTGCCAAGAGCCATAAACTGAACGGGGGAACGAAAGAAAAAAAAAAAAAATCAATAAAAAATATGGAAATGGGAACCAGCCGTAGCATGGAGCAAAAAAAAAAAGGTAGAAAAAATCCCCGCTGCCAAGGTATGTCTGACGTGACCATCCATAAAACAGAGCTGGGGACATAAAATACGTACTTTTAACGCATAGATTCTTTTATATATCAAATTAGCTTACCGGCACAAATGTCACTTTCTCCAGAGACAAGGGCCAGCCTTCAGCAAGCTCTTTTCTTTTTCTTAAAGCAGGGATTTTACTACAGCCAACCCTGTCTCTGTCCTCCGCCCTCTCTCTCTCTTCTCTTCTTGCTCTCTCTTTATCTCTCTCTCGCCCTCTCTCTCTCTCTCTCTCTCTCTCCCCCCCCTCTCTCTCTCTCTCCTCTCTCTCTCCCCCCCTCTCTCTCTCTCTCTCTCTCTCTCTCTCTCTCTCTCTCTCTCTCTCTCTCTCTCTCTCTCTCTTGCTGTCACCTGAATCAGGAGGAAGAGACATTCACTGTGTGTGTGTGTGTGTGTGTGGTGTGTGTGTGTGGGGGGGGGGGGGTGTGGAGTCCCTCATTCTTGGAGCAGTTGGATTTCAGCCAAACCCTCCACTGAGGGGGGGAGGGAGGGAGGGATGGAGGGGGGCGGACCTGTCCAAAGCAGCAGGTTGTTGCAATGACAACACACACACATAACAACACACACACACACACACACAGCATCAATCATACAATCATCCCTTGCCCCCCCCCCCCCGCCCCTTCCTCCCCCCGACGGTGCGGGACAGGGACTGCTGGGCTGCAGAAGCGAGTGCATAGCGGACCTGGCCCGAACCTGCGGTAAGCCACGCTCCGCATTTACCCGGGCTGTTATCGCGCAGAGGAGTATGAAGTGTGGGGGAGCGGGTGGGAGGGGAGTAGGTGGAGGGTGGGGGGTGGAGGTGAGGGTTGCTGCGGTTGTGGAGGGGGAGAGAGGGGAAGAGGGCGGAGGGCGGTGGGAGCCAGAGTAAGAGGTGTGTTTTTTTAATAAACGCGAGGCGGGAACGTTTCTCATAGATGTTGTCGTCCTCGTGCATTTTTAATGGCTTCCGTTACACAGTTGAAACTCAAAATTAATTCTCTCGCTCTCTCGCTGTCTTTCTGTTTGCTGGGTTAGTGGTTTTTTGTTCCATAGGGGTTGATATTGTTTTAAGCAGGTTCAAGATTCAAGATTCAAGAACTTTAATCCTCACATACACATATAGGATGTGCAGTGAAATGAAAAAGTGGCGATGCCCGGCGGAACAAATAAATACAGAACAAATATCCACACTATTTACAGTCTTTACAGCATTCTTTTGGATATAATTCCAAAATTTGAATATAATCAAGTAGACATATCAACAACAGGGCAACATACAAAATTTAGTATCAAGTTATGTCCATGGGAGTTGCAGAGTTCACAGTCCTGATGGCCTGCAGAAAGAAACTGTTTTTAGTCTCTCTGTTCTAGCAGCGTGACTGCGGAGGCGCTTGCCTGACCGCAGCCAGTAAGAACAGTTTTGTTGTTGGGGTGGTGAGGATCCTTCATGATCCTGCAGGCTCTGGTTCGACACCTCCTGGAGTACAGGTCCTGCAGGCTGGGGAGTGTAGTGCCAATAGTGCATTCAGCCGAACGCACCACCCTCTGCAGAGCCCTCCGAACTGTTTGCCGAACCAGGCAGTGATGCTTCCCGTTGAGATGCTCTCCACCGCCACCAGCGTAGAAGGTCTGAAGGATCCTCCGGAGACTCGGAACTTCCTCAGCTGCCGGAGGTGGTAGAGGTGCTGGTTCGCCTTCCTCCACCAGAGTGTCAATATGTGTAGTCCAAGTCAGATCTGCTGTGATTGTGGACTCCTAGGTACACCCCAGTGGTGTGTAAGTCCTCCTAAAGCTCCTTAGTTTTGGAGACATTCAGCATGAAGCTGTTGTCCTGGCACCATAGGGACAGGTTAGCAACTTCCTCTTAGTAGGCCTTCTTATCGTTACTGGAGATCAGGCCCACCACCACTTTGTGGAGGGCGGGGTTGAGCTAAAGTCCACATCTGACATCTGTTCAACTTTTTGTAATTTTAGAATAATTCTAAAAATGTAAACTGCTTATAAAAATGTAGAACTATACATTTGGTGGTTCCCATAATAATAATGTCAGTACCAATCCAGAGCATATGTTCATCCATTGTATGTGTGTGTCTGTGTGTGTGTGTGTGTGAGTCCGCGTTGTCTGTGTTTTCTCTGATGCAAAGACAATGCCAGGGTCAAGTAAGGTCATCTGTTCAGATCGATACGTCCACTCAGGAAGGAAAGTGAGACACAAACTTTATAAGGTGTGTGTGTCTTTATAAATTGGTATATATATTGTATATATATGTATGTGTGTATGTGTCTATGTGTGTGTGTGTGTGTGTCTATGTGTGTGTCTATGTGTGTGGTGGTGCATGTGTGTGTGTGCGTGTGGTGTGCGTGTGCGTGTTGCGCGTGTGTGTGTGTGTGGCGGGGCTGGGAGAGGCCACTCAGAGGCCACTCAGAGCCAACACACACATCACATCTAATAGCAGGCGGAGGGGCTCTGAAGGACACTAGGCTATGCTAGGCTATAGCAGATCCCTGCAGCCAAACACAGGTGGCTGGAGGAGCTCAGGAGACTTAATACAAAAATAAATGACAATTCAACAGCATGGATGGCTGAGCCCAGAGGACCGGAACCGATCAGATCAGATCTAACAGCGAGTGGAGCGACTAAAAGGCCCACAGTTGAAGTCACAGTTCAGGGTTGTTGTTCTGCCATCCGGGGGCTCTGTTCAGTACAGTTTGGGGGTCATCTTCAGTAAAGTTGATGCACCTGTTGGAGCGGTCAAAGACGGCGTTGAATATCGCCACTAGGGGCGCACCGCATTTTATGCAAACTCGCTTTAGTTAAGTTCCACTTCCAGGCAATGTTATTAGTGGAGAGCACACTGTCGGATGCAGGAATCACCTGGTGGACTATATTAGTGTATTATATTACTTGAATGTTGGAGACCTGGCGTTCCATGCACCATGCGCAGGATACCGGTTTCCCTTAAGCTTGTTTGTTACCTTTTGACCAAAAGTCAAGTTTATTTTTGCGTTAGTTTGGAGTGTATTGCTATCTTGTGTCTTGTGTCTCGGCTGTGATAAGCTGCGGTTAGTAATAGGAAGCCGTAAGAATCAGCTTCATCGGCGATTACGCGCTTAAAGAAAGATACGGCTCCAATTCCAGTTCATGACATGATGTTTTAATGTTTTCCCTGATGCTTGACTTTCATCAAATTTCATTTTTATTCCTCGTTACGATGGCGTCTGGCAGACAGCAGGATGTGCAAGTATGTAGTGTAGCGCTACCTGAGCGACTGCTCCGACGTAACGCCCGTAAAAACATCGTCGTAAGAAGCAAGCGTTAAGTATATCCACCTGGAACTGAGTCGCCGTAGCGCTGGGCTGCTGACGCAAGACACTTACATTGACCTCACCGCATCTGGAACCCATGCCCCGCCTCTCAGAGATAGAAGATGCACCTGGAAGACACAGAGAGAGAGAGAATCCAATAAATATATACATGTATATACAGTATGTATATGAGGGAGATATATGAGAGAGAGAAGAGAGAGTCAAGAGGGTGACAGAGAGAGAGAGGAGAGATGAGAGAAGAGAGAGAGATACAGAGAGCAATAGTTTTAGAAAGAAAAACATTTGTCAGGTAAACCATTACAGCACCATTACAATTTACCAATTTTCTGCCTCCATACAGACTCCCAGCTCTCGCATGTATGTGTCTGTTCTGCTCGTGTGTGTGTGATGTGTGTGTGTTGTGTGTGTGTGTGTTGTGCTGTGTAGTGTGGTGGTGTGTGTCTCTCTCTGATTGTGTGTGTGTGTGTGTGTGTGTGTGTGTGTGTTGTGGTGTGTTGTGTCTCGTGTGATGTGTGTGTCGTGTGTTGTGTGTCTGTGATGTGTGCTGTGTGTGTGTTTGTGATGTGTGGTGTGTGTGTGGTGTGTGTGTGTGTGTGTGTGATGTGTGGTGTTGTGTGTGTGTGTGGTGCGTTAGTGGTGTGTCCCACGCTGATTCTCTCTGTGTGCCCTCTAGTCACCCAGTGGAAGAATGAGATCATTACCTGTGATGCGGGGCTAATGGCATCTCAGGCCACACACATGCACGCACAACACTCGACCACACGCACACAATTCGCTTGATTAAGCAACACAGGATAGTTACCGATCACGCACATCACAACACACACCACACACATCACACACACACACACACACATTATACAGAATGCAGTCTACAGAGGCTGCTATGAGTCAGCCTAACTATTGTGACCAGGGGGGAACATTACAATTTTTTCTCTTTCTTTCTTTCTTTCTCGACTTCATTCATCCACCCATCCATCTATTCTTTCCTTCTTTCTGTCTTTCTTCTCTCTCTCTGTCTGTGTGTCTCTCTCTATAACCATCTGTGTGCGTGTGTGTGTGTGTGTGTGTGTGTGTGTCTATGTATCCGTCTGACTGAAGATGTGTTGCGATAGCGAGTCAGCACGGAGAACAAGAGCTGGCATTACGCTGCGTATGGCTCAGTGTGTGCTCATTAACAACAGAGGAGAGAGACAGATAGAGAGAGAGAGAGAGAGAGAGAGAGAGAGAGAGAGAGAGATCTTGTGAAGGCTGGTGTAGCTGGCTGGGAGGCGGTGGTTTGGGGGTTGGGGATAGGAGGGAAGGGGGAGGGGCAGGGGGCGGGGTCATCGGAGGATGGCTGGCCTTGCTCTGCCTCTAATTAACTCCTCAGACTCTGGCCTGAAGCCCTGGCTCTGCTCCACTATTAGAGATAGCAGACCATGAACTATACCAAATTGTAGCCCCTGCCAGTATGGGTGTGTGGTGTGGGTGTGTGTGTGTGTGGTGTGTGTGCGTGCGTGCGTGCGTGTGTGTGTGTGTGTGTGTGTGTTTTCGGGAGGGTAGGGGTACAAACAGATGCATGCATATGCATGGCAATGTAAATCACTGTGTATTCATGTGTGTGGTGTGTGTGTGTGTGTCGTGTGTTGCTTTTGTGTGTGTGTGTGTGTGTGGTGTGTTGTATTGCATGTGTGTGTGTGAGTGTGTGTGTGTGTGGTACGTGCGGTTGCATGTAATGGCGGTGTAACGTTTATTAACAGGGTCGCATTTGGGCTTCGGAAATCAAGCAATTACACATGCAATATAAGACACTGACCCCTGTAGCGGGCCTATTAGGACTCCAAATATACAAATAATCATAATTCACGAGCTTCATTTCCTTCTCGTGCTACGGCGGTGAGCGTCGCTACTGAATACGCCACCTTTCCTCCCTCCTCCCTCCTCCTCCTCCTCCTCCCCTCTTCATCTCCTCCTCTGCTGTGTTTTTCATTATTTCGTTTTGGTTTTGTATTCAGTCAGGGATTTTGGAGGTGGAAGGAAGACATATCTACAAAAACAGCATCTCGCGCCTTCGCTATTGCGTGTGCCAAAGGAAAGACGATGCATCCGGCTACGTTACACCACGCTATGACCCGTTTTAATTTTATTCTTATTTTTTTTCCGTAACGAAAAACGGTTTTCAGGTCCGAGGTCGAACCTCCGCGGTCCCGTTGGTCATGTGATTCCTGCCGAGTTCGGTTTAGCAAAACATGCGTCAGCTAACACCCCCCCCCCCCACCCCCCCCACCCCCCCTCCTGCACGCATAACTATGTATGGTATTCTATAGCTACTGCCCCCCCCCCCCCCCCCCCCCGATGACTCCTTTCCATTCATTTTCCACTGTGCTTCGATTCCCTCTCCCCCTCAATTGTTATTTAGTTCGATTTAAATATCTCTATGACATGTTGATTGAAACAATTTTCCCCAAAGTGGCATAAAAACGAATTGGGGAATACGATTAGAATTGTAAACGCTATTACCGTCAAGTGCTCTAAATCAGTAAACATGAACACACACACACGCGCGCGCACACACACACACACACACACACACACACACTCTCTCTCTCCTTCACATGGTCATGTTGTGATCATATGAAAAACTATGAGAGTATAAAATATTAAAAGCGTATTCATTCCAGGAGGGCTGAATATTAAATGAATTAATCATCGCAGACAAGGCCGCCTCCAACCCCTTATCCCACGAAGGCATCTGGCTTCACGTGCCGTGAGGAGGCGTCGCCGGAAATGAACACACACTATGGAGAGAGGCAGAGAGACAGTCTGGGTGTCTGTATGCACGTGTGTGTGTGTGTGTGTGTGTGTGTGTGTGTGTGTGTGTGTGTGTGTGTTTGAATAAAGGAAAAGCATGAAAATAGTGAATGCACACAGATGTGCTCCAGCTAGTCTGTCGGGTGACTGAAAGGAAGTGGAGAGAAGAGGAGAGAGGAAGAGAGGAGAGAGAGAAGGAGAGAGAGGAGGGAGAGATAGAGAAGGAGAGAGAGAAGAGAGAGAGAGAAGGAGAGAGAGGAGGAGGACAGAGAGGAGAGGAGAGGAGAGGAGAGGAGAGGAGAGGAGAGGAGAGGGAAGCAGAGTCCATTGAGAGTATCTGGTTTTGGGACGTGAAGGCCCATGACTTTCCCAGAGGAATAATCCTCTCTTAATCATACCTCTCTCTCTCTCTCTCTCTCTCTCTCTCTCTCTCTCTCTCTCTCTCTTCTCACCCTTCTCTCGTCTCTCTCTCATGCTTGATGGACCCCATGCATGCTCCTAATAACCCATGATGAGTGCTCCAACACTTTGAGGCAACCAATCATCAGACACCCGCTGCCCACACACAACACACACACACACACACACACACACACACACACACACACACACACACACCACCACACACCCTAAGGTTACAACAACATACACACAAACTTAACACACAGTACACACCAAGGTAAGAACACACACTCTCTCTAGCAGCCCCTGTGTCATGGACCTTGGAGGTGGTGGTAGGTGGATGGTGGGCAAGCGGTCGGTGGGCAGGGGTGGCGAGGGGGTGTGGTGGACATACAGCAGAGGCGACTAATTATGGTCTTCCTGGTTACAATACAGCAGGAGAGCGGCAATGGGAAAAGAAACAACATATAGCCCCTGAGACTGTAAGCCTCACGGTTTCATAAATGCAGCATGCTGCTATAAGCCGTGCCAACAAACGCCAAACAGCCATGGTTCCCCCAGGCCAGCCAATCAGGGAGAGGCTCAGACCCAAGCAGGAAGTAGAGACAAGGATAGCAGATAGCAGATAGCAGTGTGTATGGAGCGTGTATGTAGAAGGTACCAGGGACCGTCTCCAGGTCAGCCTTGGATATTGTATTCTATATGGCATGTACCTCATGGTGTCTGTATGTGTCCATGGGCATGTAGTAAAGTACATGTACATGCATGCATGTATATATAAATGTATATACATGAAGTACGTGTATAGGAAGGCTAATGTCCTGTATATCTATGGAGAGCATATGTTTCGGTTTGGACGTGTGTGTGTGTGTGTGTGTGTGTACGGATGTGTGTGTTTGTGTCGTGCATGTATGTGTGTGTGTGTGTGTGTCTGTGTGTGTGGTACGGATGTGTGAGTGTGTGTGCGTGTGTGTGTTCGTACGGATGTATATGCGTGTCTTTGTGTGGCTGTGTGTGTGTCGTGTGTGTACGATGTGTGAGTGCGTGTGTGTGTGTGTGTGGTGTGTGTGTCAAGGTGAGTTTGAGGAGATAGGGCTTTAGCGTGGCTCCCGGTGTCTGTGGTGTGTGTGTGTGTGTGTGTGTGTGGTGTGTGTGTGTTGTCTTTGCCACGGAGGCTACACACACCTCACCGCAGGGCTGCACCTATAGACACCGCTCCCTCCATAGGATGCCATAGCCCCTGATTAGCGGCGATCGCGTAACTCCAGACACCACCGGCACGCATTTGAAAGATGGACGATTTCTGCCGAGATATGACTCAGATATCGTCATAACCGTCATAACCTCTCCTCACTGTTATAATTATAATGGTGGCGAGCTGTCGCTGTCACTCGCTCTCTCTCTCTGTCTCCCCCTCTCCCTCTCTATCCCCCTCTCTCTCTGTCTCTCTCTCTCTCTCTCTCCGATTCTCTCTCTCTCTGTCTCACTCTGTTTCTCTTTCTCTCTCTCCCTCCGTGTCTCTCTCTGGCCTTAATCACCATCTCTCTCTCCGTATCACTTTTTCTTTGAGCCAACAGAAAGCGTTCCACAGACTTGCTCATGCCTTTGTAGACCCCCCCCCCCACCACCACCACCACACCACCTCCACCACCGCCCCCCCCCCCCCCCCCCCCCCCCCCCCCCCCCCCCCCCCCCCCCCCCTTTCCCCTATTCAGTCTTGTCACAGAATTAGATCCCAAAAATGGATAGCGGTCATTAGAAGCTAGCATGAGAAGCGAGGAGGGGTTGGGAAAGAGAAATGTATTACTGTGTCCTCAGGATGTGTGGCACATTCAAAAGAATAAACAGAAACAGAAAACAAGTGAAAAATCCCAGTTATGTTCTCTAATGAGAGAGAAGCAGAGGAGTCCTCTCTCTCTCTCTCTCTCTCTCTCTCTCTCTCTCTCTCCCTCAGCCTAAACCTCAACCTGATTACGGTGCGGTGAGGACGGGGGGCTACTTCCTTGACAGCTAATTGTAATAATTGTGCGTAATAATAATAATCACTTTAAAAGACTGGCAGGAGACACACACACACACACACACACACGTGTGCCGTTAGTGCCATTATCAAACAGGTCAGGATAGGGCTTTTAATGATGATAATCCCCCCCCCCCCCCCCCCCCAGAACGGATCTGATTCTATTAACACACGAAGAATCATCAGCGGGGACAAGCAAGATGCACGCTTCCATTAAGGTCGAGCGGTGGGGTCTCTGTGGGTAACAAGGAATGAATTAACAGATTTACTCAAGACAGACGACACCGATGGAACGACGGTGTATGAACGACGTCTAACGTTTATCTCATGGGGTGGGGGGGGGCTGCTGCTCCCATATTTCCTTACTATCATATCGCAGAGATGTCTCTCTCTCTCCACTCTTCTCTCTCTCCCCCACCCACAGCCCTACTAGCCTATGGACTAGACAAGACTCCCTGCAGTCATTCGATGTGTTTGCTTCTTCTTCTTCTTCTTCTTCTTCTGCAGTCCTACTCGCGTATTCCTCACACTCCTCTGGGGCCCAGACCCACCACTCTGGACGGTTCTACCCGGCGGGATCACAGGGAGAGGGAGAGAAGAGAGAGAGAGAGAGAGGAGACAGAGAGAGAGCATGAGAGAGAAAGATGGAGAGTAGAGACAGTGAGAGGACTGGGGCCGGGGGGAACCTGTCCGCCGCCATTTCCCTCCTCTTTAATCTCAGCGGCAGACTGGAGAGAGCGGTGCTGCTCTTTCCATTAATGTAAAGTGGAGCTTCAAGGCCCGTAATTTATTGGCTCTGCAGACTCTCCCCCCTCCCACCCCCCTCTTCCCCTCCCCTCCCCTCCCTCCCCTCCCGCTCGGCTCACGGCCTCAGAATGCTCCCCCCCCGGTCACCACCAGCGACCACGCAGCAGCAGCAGCACGCAGCAGCAGCATGTGGTTTCGGACGTGCTTTGTCCTGTTCTCTCCTCCACCTCCTTCCCTTCCTCTTCCTCCTCCTACTACCCCACCTCCTCCTCCCTCCTCCTCTCCTCTCCTCCTCCTCTTCCTCTTCTTTCCCTCTCCTCCTCCTCCTCTCTCCTCCTCCACCTTCCTTCTTCTCCTCTTCCCCTCCTCCTCCCTACCTCCAACTCCGCCTCCCCCCCTCCTCCCCTCCTCTTCCTCTTCTTCCCTCTCCTCCCCCTCCTCCCCCTCCTCTCTCCCTCCTGCCTCCTTCTCTCCCCTTCTTCCCCTCTCCCTACCCCCTCCTCCTCCTTCTCTTCCTCTCTTCCTCCGCTCCTCACTCCTCCCCTCCTCCTTCTCCTCCTTCTCCGTCCTCTCCCCCCCTCCTCCTCCTCCTACTCCTCCACCTCCTCCTACTCTCCCCCTCCTCCTCCTCCTCCTCTTTCCTCACTCTTTGCCCCTCAGCTCTGGACCACTCTCAGCCTTGGTTTCTGGGCATCACTCACTCTCTCGCTCTTGGTGGTATGATCCATCTGACGTGGCTCATTTATACGCTGAGAGTGTAGGCCTACATACGCATGCATGTCTTCTCTCTCCTCACACAACACATATCGCACACACACACACACACACGCACACATGCATACCTGCGTGCGCGCACACACACACACACACCACACACACACACACACACACACACACACACACACACACACACACACCACACACACACACACAACACACACACACAGGCACCCAGCAGTAGAAAAGTAAGGCATCGTTCCCTCCCAGAAATGAGCAGAGAGACACCATGATGGCGACAGGATAGCTGAGTGATGTGAGGGTGAGACAGATTCAACAGGAGGTTTAATTGCTGTTACAAAACAGCATGACAGGCACAGCCCGGGGTCAGGCAGGTCCCCCGTGAAACACCGCGAGACAAAAGTGGATAACAGAGGGACAGAGATAAGACAAACCATCCAAAAATCCTTTGTACCTCTCTCAATTCAATTCAATTCAATTCAACAAAGCTTTATCGGCATGAACGCTATAGCAACATTGTTGCCAAGCCACATACGTTACAAACATGGAATAAAAGTAAGTAATAATAATAATAATAACAATAAAAGGATATGATGAATAACTTACTTATATTTTTCCTTAAGCTTATTAATTGTAAATTTGTGAATTTTATATTATTTTATATTGTATTATTCTATTGTTTATTACTCTATTGTTTATTATTCTATTGCTATGCTTATGTTGTTGGTATTTCGAGCAACCTCTGGCACAAGAATTTCCTTCAGGATTATAAAGTTCTATCTTATCTTATCTTATTACAAAATAAGACAGATAATAATAAATACACCAAATTAAACAGAAATGGATTTGGTGTTGTTGGGGGGTGGGGGTGAGGGGGGGAAGACCCAGGCAATGGAGGACACGTAGGTTCAGGTTTGAGCCCAGAGGGGTGGTTTAATAAAAAAAACACAAAGTGGTTGCCACAAAATGATGCCACAAAGTAAAGTCAGGACGCTCGCGGGAGCTGTAGAGGGTTGCGGGTGGAGCAGGGATGACGGCTCTGCAGGTCGGCACGGCTCAGCAGCGGAGATCCGGGATTGCTGGGGCGCCGAGGAGGAGAAGGAGGGGAAGTGATAGTGATCACAGGGAAGGCAAAATGCACAAAAACCGGGTTATAGCACAATAACTGCAAAACGTTAAATTGGCGAGAGAAAAAGGCACCGCCGAGGGGTTGGCACAACAACTGCGAAAAGTTTAGTTGGCGAGAGAAAGGGGCTCTGCAGAGGGGGTCCGGGATGCTGGAGAGACGAGGAGGAGGAGGAGGAGGAGGAGGGGTGCGAGCAAAGGCAAAAACAGGGTTGGCACAAAAAAGGTAGGCTAACGGCGAAACGTTACTCCTCCTGGGTTATGGGAAGAACTGGCGACTAGTTGAGTGGCGACCAGGTTCTTGTAGTGGTGGAAGGTGATTGGATACAAGGGACAGGTGCGGTGATTAGGAATGAGGGAGAGGGGCGGATGTGGAGGCGAGGACGGGCGAGCCGTAACAGGTGTGGTCTTCCTCTCTCTCGGTGGCTTTAACAGTAAACAGTAATGAATTACACAGATTTGG
>PIJE02001547.1:22580-25080 GCA_002895965.2 Coryphaenoides rupestris | reverse complement strand
ATTTTCTCGGTATGTTCCTGGGATTTTTCTTTTTCAGATATTAACAATTTGATGCATTAAGATGCTCAGACACAAGAATTCTCCTACACACACACACACACACACACACACTCACTAAAACACACACACACACACTAAAAAAACACAGACACAGACACACTAAAACACTCATACACACACACACACTCACAAAAAAACACAGACACACACACACACACAAGCTCTGTGGAGTCTAACGTTCAGGCTGTCATGGCAACCACTCGGCAAAGGTGTGATTGGTCAAGTGAGCAACGTGCCGAGAAATGTAAATCTGTCACACAACAGAAACATACGGTACAAGTACAAATACACACACGCACACACACACACACACACACACACACACACACACACACACACACACACACACACACACACACACACACACACACACATATATATGGATACAGGCTTTAGACTTGTGGTAAATGGGACCCAGAATACTGAACACGACCACTCAGAGCAAAGCATTCAGTCATTAATACCCACATATGGAAAATGACAAGTTGGTTTAGGTGATTAAAAAGAAGTCCAGATATTTAATTAGAATTATGCTAATGTGGTGGCGGCAGTACGGAGGAAGGACATTAAATTCAACTTACCATTGAAAACCAATTCTACATGTAATTTAGAGACTTTCTAGAAACGAAAAGAAAAGAAAGAGTTCTGAGAGGACAACCACACATATCCGGCTACATAACGTTTATCTTATGGCGTATCACAGCGCTATATTAAAAATAATCAAACCACGACATTAGTCGTCGTAATTATTCACGACTAACAGATTTGCCTTACTTACAAATTTGACATCGGGGCTGAACCTCTCGCTATAGAAAATAATATATTCTCAAAGTATGACTGACTTGTACAAAGAGTTGTGACAATCGCTCACGTCTCCTTTGTAGAAGAAAATATCGAACGATTTAACTGATATCGTGTGTCTGCTCGTGTGTGTATGATTGTGTGTGTGTGTGTGTGTTGTGTGTATGTGTGTGTCTGGCGAGTAAGAGAGGGACCGGGGAGAAGGAGGAGGAGGAGGAGGAGGAGGGTGGGGGGGGGGGGGGTCTCGCCACGACAGCGTTGATGGTGCAGTGATCTCTGTGGGCTCGCTCTTTTCCTGCTCGTCCCATATGCCCAATTAGAGAAGGAGGGGGGGGGGGGCGGTGGAAAATCAAGGCAGGGATATGATCGATCAGGTTGACCCCGTGCCTGTAACATATATGTAGCGGTGTCAGCGCGTAAACCGGGCTAATCCATCAGCTAACACGTTCATTGACCTTAACTCTCTGGGCCGTCCCTTGCGACAGACCCCCAGCCCCCCCACCTCACGCCCCCAACCCCTGGCAAAAAAACGCATGTCGGAACATTAGCTTAAAGACGAAACCGTCGAAAAACCTGTCAACAAACCGTCGTTAGGATTTTTTTTATTTTTATCGCCATCGATCATAGCGCCGATGTTTTGCGGTGATTTATAAGAACCGAGAAGCTGAGAAGTGCGTCCGGCGGGGCTCCGGGTGGTTCAGATGTATCGCGTGTGCGAACAAGACCGGGGGAGTGGAGGGGTCAGAGGTTAATGCAAATCACGGCCTAACCTTACTGCCGCTGCAATGCCGGGTATGGGCCCCCGCGGAAGTCCCGGCGCAATTAATCATTCACGCGGCTCATCTGCATATTCGAGTCACCTGACCTTCGACTACTATTGAGGTAAGGGGGGGCAGGGGAGGGGAGGGGGTGGAGGTGGAGGTGGGGGTAGGTGTGTGTGTGTGGGGGGGGGGGATCAGACGAAAGACAACGAAAGAGGAAAGGAAAGCGCGGCGTAAGTTCTGTACGAGAGAGTCCTTCTGTGGAGGCGGGAAAGCGTACGATTGGTCGGGCGTGTTGCCATGTGACAGAACAAGAGCTAGCTGTTGCGTTGTGAGGCGTGGCCGCCGCTGGTTATTCATGGGCAGCACTTTGCTGTCAGCGTCACCCGAGTGCAGTCATTAGGGCCTCGGCAGACCACCTCCAAACATCTGCCCTATTAGTGAACATGCTCTCAGAGAGAAAGAAAGAAGAGAGAGAGAGAGAGAGAGAGAGAGAGAGAGAGAGAGGGAGAGAGAGAGAAGGCACAGCATAGTATGTTCCAGCCACACAAGGAAGGCAGAAATAAGACACATGGGACGTGTGTGGAACACCAGCATTATGAACATACATATTTAATTGACTGTACTGAGATAGAGTATGATAAATGTACTTTATCATGAAATTCACAATAGGTGTGAGTGTGTGTGTGTGTATGTGTTTGTGAGCATATACGCATGCACGTGTGTGTGTGTGTGTGTGTGTGCGTGAGTCTGTGCGTGCCAGGTATATGAGTGTACGTGAGCCTATGCGCACGTGTATGTGTGTGTGTACAAGGTGTGCCTGCGTGGTGGATGTGTGTGTGCATGAGCGTATATGCACATGCACGTGCGTGCATGCA
>PIJE02001547.1:12580-15080 GCA_002895965.2 Coryphaenoides rupestris | reverse complement strand
GGTTCAGGCATCTGATTAGGATGCCCCCCGGGCGCCTCCCCTTAGAGGTTTTCCAGGCACATCCAACTGGGAGGAGACCCCGGGGCAGACCCAGAACCCGCTGGAGGGATTATATATCTCGTCTGGCCTGGGAACGCCTCGGGACCCCCCAGGAGGAACTAGAGAGTGTGGCTGGGGAGAAGGAAGCCTGGGGGGCCCTGCTTAGCCGGCTGCCACCGCGACCCGGCTCCGGATAAGCATGGATGGACGGATAATAATTTTATCCAAAGCACTTTACATTGCCTCACATTTACCAATTCATTCACACATTAATACACTGACAGCAGCCAGCTCCCAGGGAGCAGTTAGGATTCGATGTCTTGCTCAGGGACACCTTGAACCAGCAACCTTCCGCTTGCCAGAGCACCACTCTACGAGTGAGCTACTGAGCTTTTTAGCGAATGGCGGGGCTGTTTAGGTCGTCTCATCTGATCCAGTTCGTTTGCTTGCTTCCATGGCTGCAGAACGCTGTGTTTGTGTGCCAATGTGGTTAATATCTGGCAACCCTGTCAAAATGGGCAGTAGTCAGCGCGGAGGAGGATAACACACAGACCAAAACAACAACAACAACAACAACATCAAACGTTGCAGCCCGGCCCGGAAATGTCAAAAGGAGAACGTAGATTACTAGGATCCCAAACAAACAACAGAGATCTAATTCATAACATACAAAATGAAGAAGAATGAACTTTGGATAGCAATAACCTAATCTTAGCCTCATATAATTGAACAAGGCACCAATGTGAGTTGGGAGGGGAGGAGATATGCGTAGTGTTGTAATATATGCTGCAATGTATTATACCGTTGTAACTTCACTCCTCATTGTGGTGATCCGTAGATAATAAGGTTTAAGGTTACAATGTTATAGTACCCATATGACCTCTCTCTTCTGAGTATCACACCAAATAAATTACTCCCCACCCCGATTATAAAACACAAAACATAAATCGGCTGTGATATCTCTGACCATGAGACCGCCCGGCACGGACCCATGGACTAGCGGGGGGGGTCTTAGGTTGGGGAAGGGAATCAAACCTCGAGTGTTGGGAGCCGGACAAGGACAAGACCGCAGGATCTCTTTGCCCACTCTGAGCTCCTATTGGAGGCTGGAAACATCGAAGCCACGATCACCCTTCCTCTTACACACACACACACACACACACGCACACACACACAAACAGAGACACACAAACACACACACACACACACAGACTACATCGAGATAGCAGACAAAATTGATCAGCACCGGTATGTGCATCAGAATGGAGAGAAAGAGATGATATCTCAATAATAATGATATAAAGGGAGAGACGAAACGAGAGAAAGACAGTATTCCCTTGTTGAATATGAATCATTACCAGCTCCCTCGCTGGCTTTCTCCCTTTCTCTCTCTCTCTCTCTCTCTCTCTCTCTCTCTCTCTCTCTCCCTCTCTCTCTGTCTCCACAACCCTCATCTCTCACTCTGTCATTCTCTCCTCCTCCCTGCCTTCCTCCCTCCTGGCTGAGGAGAGATGTAACAGCTAGTGACACAAGTTAAGTGATTCCCAAACCCTCTGCTCAGAGGCCCGGCAGCCAAACAATGTCTCCCATACACAGCTGCTCAGTAGGCTGTGTGTGTGTGTGTGTGTGTGTGTGTGTGTGTGTGTGTGTGTTCTGTGTATATTCCTATGGGCATATCCATTTATATATATATATCGCTGTCATACGGTGTCATCATATAAGCGGGTGGGTGTGGGTGCTGCGCGCACATTGCAGCTGACTGAGGCTTAGATCAACATTTTTGCCGTGAATTAATTGCTGTTGGTATTTGTCAAATAGCAAAGAAACAAACCTAAAGCTGATATTTATGTAATGGAGGATAAAGTCTGTGCAGCCAAATGAGTGAGGCTGTGGTCTCAGACTCTCAGCTGAGTCTATGCCCTGCTGCCCCCGCCCCCGCCTGTCATGTGTTCTGAAGCTCGTCTTTATTCCTTTACGGAGACTAGAGGCTATTCTGTCTAGAATGTAGTAGAATGAAAATGACTCTTTTTTTTCCCGACCACCCTCGTTCTGCCTCTTTATCTGTCTCTCGGTCTCTGTCTGTCGTTCTCTCTTGTTCTGTCTCTCGCTCTCTCTCTCTGGATCTGTCTCTCGCTCTCTGTCTGTCGTTCTGTCTCTCGCTCTCTGTCTTCCCACACACACAAGCATGCGTACGCAATTACACACAAACACATACACACTCACAATAGATGACAATCAAGGCCATAGAAATGCGGCGCCATCGCAGGTGGTCACATTGTCCACCACTGATGCTGTGGTCCTTGTGTTTGCAGACTGGTACACTCCCTGCACTGATCCAAGCACACACAAACACACACACACACACACACGTGTTCCAGCTGGTGGAGCAGAGCAGGATCTGCCCGGCCTCCTCGCTCACTCACTCACTCATCCCAGATTGGAGATGATTGGTGAAGGGAGA
>PIJE02001546.1:83032-122118 GCA_002895965.2 Coryphaenoides rupestris | reverse complement strand
CTCGATATGCGTCTGGTGTTTGGTCATTTATCTGATGTATGGCCATAGTGCTGCTGTCTGTCACCATATGAGAGGGTTGGGAGGGGGCGATGAAATATAATATTACTTATACAATAAGTACTTTTTGTATAAGTACTTCCTTGCCAAAAGTGTCAATGACATACCCTTTTACAGCCCATATATTATGTGCAATACTACTTCTCAATAGCATTTCTTTTTTTTTTACTAAATATACCTTTACAATATTGTTACTCTATTAGGCTTATACACTGTCTATTTATTATTCTATTGTTATCATTATTCTATTGTTCCATTGTTATGTTGGTACTTTGATCAACCTATAGTTGATCAAAGTACCAACACACTAGTACCCGCACAATAGGTTACTTATTAATATTTTGGCCAAAGGTTCGATTTGATTGTTTTATCTCACCATGGGTATAGGTCATTGCTGTAGAAATCGCCCACATATTTTTATTATTTTATACTGCTGATAAAACGCAGTAAACTACATGTATGATGTGTAAATGTGTAGCTGATCACATCAAACTTATTAAGCAGACGGCGAGAACAAGGTCCCCGCAAGAACACGATACGGAGGTCAGGGCACCACCCCACCCGCATGGAGGCCAGTGACCTCTATGCCCCTGGGTGACCCCACAGCATTGACCCCAGACAGACAGCTACCCAGCCTCCTGTCTGACATAACGACCAATGGGATTACAGGATCAATGGCAGTCGATAATCACATCATCCAATCAGTCTGAGACGTTCTGTAGACAACAGACAACTGTTCACAGGCTACAGTATCGTTTGCTTCACTCCGCAGTCACGCTGCTAGAACAGAGAGACTAAAACGGAGTTTCTTTCCACAGGCCATCAGGACTGTGACCTCTGACCTCACCATGACATACATACATGCTGATAAACATGGTCTGTACCCACCATTTTTTTTATACTGCCTTTTGTCAAAATGTCAACTTGCTGAACTGACTGAGGTCTTGTACACATTGCTGTAGATTTCTGTGTAAACAACATTAGGTTGTAGTTCATGTTGAACTACATTAAAGGGGACATACTGTATTATGCCACCAGGTGTGAGTGCGATTAGCCATCGCAAGCCGTTACACAATTGCCACGTGACTAACGTCTAGTGACGTCACAAGTGGGAATGCCCACCAACTGACCTAGTAATCATACATCCAGGAGGACATTCCCACTTGTGATGTCACTAGAAGGTAGTCACATGGCGATTGTAACAGCTTGAAATGGCTAATCACATAATATGTCCCCTTTAAATATTTCAGTATTTTATAGCTTCGTCTAGATCGATCGGGTGCAGAAACCAGACTGTTCGGATGTTTTCCCTGAGGTTGAGTGTAGAAAGAAATACAAGACACGGTTCGGTGAAATTTGACACAACTTTACCATAAAACACAAAGAAATGCCTGTTCGTTTTCATTGTTATATCCATTTATTCTCTTATTCTGTTCATTAATTCTCTATAGTGCATTTGACATGAATAAAAAAAACAAAACAAGGTATTTGTCCGAGTGCAGTAAATGCCATAATAATAATGCGGCAGATAATAGAGATTTATACTATACAGACGTACACTTTTTTTTCTGTCCACATTCAGCCTATCGGCCCCCCGATCACAATGTTATCACGTCAGTACCCACTCTCGTCACGCACACATGCACGCACACATGCACGCACACACACACACACAGACACACACACACACATACATACACACATCCACACATCCGTCTCTGAAACTGGCACATGCCACCATCCCCTTGTTTAAGCTGCTCTCAGCAGGTCATGCGCGCCATGCCAAACTCCAGGCTGACCACGGCCGGCTCCGCCTTCATCATCTCACCATCGGCATCCTCATCGCCATCGACGGCGTATGTCCCATCCAGCTCGCCGTAGCTCTGCTTCCGGCTGTCGGTGCCGCTGCTGCCCTCTACTGTCCGCTCCGTGTCGGTGTTCTCGGTGGCCTCCTCTCCCACCTCCTCCTCCTCCTCCTCCTCCTCCTCTTGCTGGGCCTCCTTGCGGCTGATGGGCAGGGCCTCCAGGATCAGGGAGCTGGGCCGCGGTGGGAGGAGGTTGGGGTTGGAGTTGGAGTTGGTCAGGGGCCGCTGCTGCTGCTGCTGCTGCTGCTGCTGCTGCTGGTGGTCCCGGTTGGTGGGGGAGGAGGGGTGGGGGTCGCTGGGGGTCAGAGGTCACCGCGGGGGTCACGCCCAGCTGCAGGAGCTGCTGTAGGTGGAACGACAACAAAAAGACTCAGACCTAAAGAACTAACAAAGTATTTCAACACTAAAATAGCAGTGACAGTGATATATTGCTGTCTCTCCTTCAACAAATGTACTCTTTGTTAGTCAATTTGGATAAAAGCGTCTCCCAAATGCCCTAAATGTAAATGTAAATGTATTAGTAGTGGGAGAATCTACAGGGGGAGGGGTTACATTAGTAAAATAAATTGTTTGGGGACCACTGGTTTAAACCAATGCAAAATTCACAGAAAATGGTGCATCATTGAGCCATGCATATTCAAAAATATATGACGATCAGCCAGGCCGGCATTCGACCGTGCCTGCCTGCATCGTAGTGGAACGCATGGCCGACTTCCAAGTGTGTAAAAAAGGTGTGTGTGTGTGTGTGTGTGTGTGTGTGTGTGTGTGTGTGTGTGTGTGTGTGTGTGTGTGTGTGTGTGTGTGTGTGTGTGTGTGTGTGTGTGTGTGTGTGTGTGTGTGTGTGTGTGTGTGGTGACCGTGAGAGCGCTCACGTTCTGCAGGGCCTGGAGGGTCTGCGCCGTCTGCTGGCTGGTCTCCTTCAGCGTGTGGATGGTCTTCAGGATGGACTGGCGCGGGTGCATGGACCTGTCGAACTGATGGTACATGTTCCTCCAGAACCTGCGAGGCAGAACACACACACACACGGGAAATGTACACTGCTACGTATTCACTGTCTATCCCCTGCCTGCTATGCAACAGCCTGTCTAATTGACTGTCTATCCCCGGCCTGCTATGCAACAGCCCGTCTACGTATTCACTCTCTATCCCCTACCTGCTAGTACTCAACACCCCCATTTCTGCATTCACTGTATTTGTGCTGGGCCCGAATATTCAAACATTCCTTTGTGAGCTATGTAGGTATTCAAGTCTCATACTCAACGCTTTCTTTATTTTGATTTGATTTTCCCATTGCAAGTTTTCTAACCCCAGGTCGAAGGTTAGGTCACATTTCCTTCCGAACATTCCATGCAGTGTTTGCCTTATCACAGCTTACAAGCAAGTTTTGAGCCAACATAACGTCGTCAAGCCGACCAGCGTTTCCATTTATAGAATTCCTGTCACCGGCCACTTCATATCTAGTCCCACGAATCCAGACCTTAAGATGCCAGCGACACGCCCAGGTACGTTAGCCTCGCTAGTCACGGTTCATGTGGGGCCACACACACTTTTAATTTAATGATTTTCCAAAGACTCGTCATCAAGACGCGAGGAATGCGATTGTCCCGACCGGCCAATGCGGACAAACTCGTCTTGCTTGGCCCGCACCGTGACTGAATGAGGTCTTTGTTTTGTACTTTACTCCGCCGAGAGATTCATTTGTCATGTCATGTCATATTTAATTTGTTAACTAGCGCATTGTTTATATAGTAGATTCTTATACGTTTAGTTATTTCTATAAACTGCAGCATAGAGTATAGACCCTTTTCCACAGCAGGAACAACGTGCAGGAACTCAAACGTGGCTGGCAAACATGGGAGCACTGACTTGAAGTGGTAGGGCAGGGTGGACGGCTCCAGCACCGGGTGGGCCTTGCCGTAGGCGCTGCTGTAGAAGGGGTTACGGTAGTTCTGCTGCTCGCCCAGAAGGAAGGCCCACAGGGAGTGGGTCCTCTCCCTCAACCTGGGGGAGGGAGGAGAGAGAGAGAGAGAGAGAGAGAGAGAGCGAGAGAGAGAGCGAGAGAGAGAGAGAGAGAGAGAGAGAGAGAGAGAGAGACCTCGGTCAGTGTTAATCGTTAACTAAAAATAGATCTTTGATAATAAAAACTAATAAACTAAACTGTTAAACTATTAACACTAGTGTGTGTGTGTGTGTGTGTGTGTGTGTGTGTGTGTGTCTACGGGGGGGGGGGGACTCACCGAAGCTCCTCCCTCTGTCGATGGTTGTTGCCCAGGAAGTTGCCGTACTGGCAGGAGTGAACGTGCTCGTGGATCTGCAGCAGGAACCACTCGCTGAACTCAAACGCCTGGGAGGGATGAGTGACACGTGTCAATCACACACATGTTAGAATCAGAATACAGGCGCACGCGCACACGCACACACACACACACACACACACACACACACACACACACACACACACACACACACACACACACACACACACACACACACACACACACACACACACACACACACACACACACACAACCCGCAAACTACCTGGGGGAACTGCTCGGTCAGCTGCCACACACACTCCAGGAACTGTGTGAAGACCGGGGACACCTCTCTGGGGTCTCCGTCCAGCTGGTCGCACCTAGCAACCGGACAACAAGAGCGAGACGAGAGGACATCTAAACGTTACACCACCACCAATCAGAATCAGCTGTATTTGTAGTCAAAATATGAATATCGCAGACACCCCACCTGTCTGCAAACTTGTGGCCAAAGGAGATCCAGTCTTTCTCGATCAGTACCTGAAAGAAAGAAATAAAAATACTTTTTTAAGACCTCTTGAGTGACTCCTGGAACGAGCCGACGTTAAGTGCAATGTTAACTTTCTAAAAAGCTTTTACTCAATCGAACGTCAGATTGTGAATAACTACTGACCGCCAATTATGTATTATTATTATTATTATTATGACAGATTCAAACATCAGCACAATGCTGGATTTGCACTCGATTTCCCCAAGAAGATTAGTATATGAGTACGGTATGCATCCACAACAGCACCTTGAAATGACTTGAGCCTTAACACTACATTTACATTTACATTTAGGGCATTTGGCAGACGCTTTTATCCAAAGCGACTTACAAAGAGTACATTTGTTGAAGGAGACAGCAATATATCACTGTGGTACCTAAAGATAAGAATAGAGTCGTTTTCGAGCGTTCATATTTACGAGACGAATAGAACGAGTTTCGTTCGTAATTGCCAAGTTGCCTGCAGGCAGGGCAGGCGTTTCAAGTATTTTATTGTCACTTCACAATTTACACGTGAGTATAAGCAGTGAGTGAAAAACTTTTTGTGCAAAACGCCCGACAGCCGACAGTAATTATAAAGGAATACAAAATAGAATAAAACTACATCTAAGAACAAACAATAATGCTATGTAGTATTAATAAATACCAAGACGAATGTGTGGAAAATAGCTTTACCTTTAACACCCAACAACCACCCATGGGTACAGCACATAGACAGTGTGTGTGTGTGTGTGTGTGTGTGTGTGTGTGTGTGTGTGTGTGTGTGTGTGGTGTGTGTGTGTGTGTGTGTGTGTGTGTGTGTGGTGAGGCCGGTACCATGAAGCCCTTGATGGTGCGGTAGTAGGGGTCTATGAGCAGGGCCCCCAGCGAGCAGACCTGCGCCGTGCGGTCCCACCCGTCCGAGCAGTGCACCAGCACACTGGCGCCCTCTACAGTCACCGCCTGGAACGGACAGAAAACACAAATAAACCTCGAGACACCAGAGCGTTCGGGAGCCTTGTCAGGTGGCAGAGCCATACGAAGATGCGATATACATACTTAGGGAAGATATTTATTAATTAGATATCGCATTTAGGCTGGAAAGAATAACTGAAAAATGAATGAATGGATTACAAATTAAATAATGACATTTGATTGAAGTTTTCAGCCGCATTGCCGTCATAGCCATATGCAGCCACTGAACCCTGACCCCTGACCCCTGACCCCGACACACACACACCTTAGTGAGGAAGATAGCTGCGTCGACCACGGCCTTGATGTGTCGTAGCCAACCACAGCTCTCGATTCCCATCAGGTAGTCACTCATGGACAGAGAGCGAGTCCCAATCACTGGGAGTAGAGGGGGAGAGAGAGAGAGAGAGCGAGAGCGAGAGAGAAATATATATTTTAGCACATTCCTCGTTTGTAGAAACTAAGGCAATCAAGTTGATTCGGATTCTGATTAAATAATAAATGGGTTTATATTTACTTAATTATTGTTAATCACAATGGTAATCTCTGAAAAGGAAGGGAGTGTGTAAACACCGTCTTTACTGTGCAAACACTGCAGACGGAAAGTAAAGAGTCAAAGAGTGTCTTTACTGTATGTGTTGTATCTGTGTGTGTGTGTGCGTGCGTGCGTGTGTATGGAGACACACGGATGCTTGTCTAACCTTCCAGCAGCTTCTGCAGACTGGCCCGCATCACGTGGATGTTCTCGATGCCCACGAACTGGAAGCGGATGTTGGAGTAGTTGTCCTCGTTCTCGTAGCCCTTCCCCGCCGCGCGGTTTGCGAGCGCGTTCAGCTAGCGGGAGCGCAACAACACGTGTTATTATTATTATTTTTATTATTTTTTAATATATTGAGTGTCAATACCCTGATTCTAGCAGGCTACCCGGTGGACTGTACCAACTGGTGAACTGATCTAGTGGGGCATACATCTAGGTGGACACTCCCACTTGTGATGTCACTTCGTCACCACACCAATTCTAGTCACATGACAATTGTGACACGGCAGATCGCGCTCACGTCTGGTGGTATAATAGGGCCCCTTTAAACTACGCTTTTTAAAATAAGTCAACTGAAAGTAAATATTTTGTGATTTTTGTGCCAAAAATCATAAGTGCAACAAACCAAATAAACATGAATCATTCAAATCTGGTAATATAATAATCAAAACTGCAGATATTTCTGATTTTTTTGGCGGGGATTCCGAGGTCTCTGATTGGCCGGTACCTTGGGCCTGGTGTCCATGACGTAGACGAAGCGGCTGTTGTGATTGGCCTTGCTGATGGCCTGCAGCATGCTCTCGTCCTCCAGGCAGCGGGCGCTGAAGCCAGAGAGAGGTTGGCTGCACCGGCACACGGCCGCCTGCGACCAATCAGAGCGCAGGGTTGGTTGACAACACTCACGTTTGAATACCGTTTAGCTGTGGAATAAAATGATGCGTGTGTGGTTTAAGCATTTCAACGAAATATTCGATGCAATATTTAATCCATTTTGCGTATCGTCACCTTCTTAAACTCATGGCCTGAGTCATATTTTTAGGAAAATGATTAGTTGAAGAAGGTGACGATATTTAAGATAATATAAGCTGCAGATAGATAAATGGCGCTATAAGATAGAACTTTAGACTTTACTTCCTGAAGGAAATTCTTGTGCCAAAGGTTCCTCAGAAATAACAAGATAAGAATAAAAACAATCGAATAATAAACAAAGTTTATAAGCCTAATAAAAAAACAATAAAAGAAAGTCAAAAAGTACTGTGGCAAGACGGGACTTTCCGGCCCCTCCCTCCCGAGTCGCAGCTGTCACCTATCGGCTAATTAGGAGGCAAAGTGGTGACAGCTGCGGCCGATCACGGACAAGGGGGGACACGGCTATAAAGCCGCGTGGTTACTCCCAGTAAGGGAGTTCGGAGGGCGCGCCGACAGGAGTTCGGGTATCGGCGATCGGGGGTTGCGCCGACGCGCGCCGCGACGCCGAGATCACGCCGACACGCCGAGATCACGCCGACACGTCAGGGAGAGACGCCGACCCGAGATCGCGCCGACCCGTCGGGTGTCGCCGAGGACAGTGCCCCGCGGAGCACGGCTACCCGGGAGGAGGCGTCCTGAGCCGGAGAGGACTCTTATGGGTGGGGTGTTAAGTACTGACGGCATCTCTGTGTGGATGTATAATAAACGGCCCGCAACGGAGCCTTAACAGACTTGGTAGTAGTGTTTTCCTGTGCATCTTGCCTCAAGTGTGGAAGCGGGTTGCCACAGTACGTTAACTACTTTTGAAGTTCCATCCATCCCATCCATTTGCGTCCGCTTATCCGGGGCCGGGTCGTGGTAGCAGCCGGCTAAGCAGGGCCCCCCAGGCTTCCTTCTCCCCAGCCACACTCTCTAGTTCCTCCTGGGGGATCCCGAGGCGTTCCCAGGACAGACGAGATATATAATCTCTCCAGCGAGTTCTGGGTCTGCCCCGGGGTCTCCTCCCAGTTGGACGTGCCTGGAAAACCTCCAAAGGGAGGCGCCCGGGGGGCATCCTAATCAGATGCCCGAACCACCTCAGCTGACTCCTTTCGATGCGGAGGAGCAGCGGCTCTACTCCGAGCTCCCTCCGGATGTCTGAGCTCCTCACCCTATCTCTAAGGCTGAGCCCAGCCACCCTGCGGAGGAAACTCATTTCGGCCGCTTGTATCCGATCTCATTCTTTCGGTCACTACCCAAAGCTCGTGACCATAGGTGAGGGTTGGAACGTAGATGGACCAGTAAATCGAAAGCTTCGCCTTCCGGCTCTTCCGACTTTTGAAGTTGGCCATGGTATTGAAAGGTAGTATTGCACATGATGTTGAAAAGTAATATTGCACATGAGAAGAATTAAATGAAATGGTGCTTGTGTGGTGTAAGCATGTCAACCAAATATTAAGTGCAATATTTCACCCAGGTCCCTTATCCCTTAATATTTGATGAGGGACCTATAATATAACCCTATCTTTATGTGTATGTTTATTATGAGGTAACAGATTTTACAACCAATGGAGCCTCTGTCTTTGAGGTGTGAGGCACTGCCGTCGGTGTATGAATGGGTGAATGTGAGGCAACTGTAAAGCGCTTTGGATAAAAGCGATGTATAAATGCAATCCATTTACCATGATCATTCACCAACACCGCATTAGTAGTTTCGATGAGAGGACAGATTGTGACAGATTGTTCAATTTGTATGCGGTCGCCTGATTGAAAGCCACTTAGCCTGTATCCTGAGGCAATCCGTTTCTGTCTGCGTGGTATGTGTGTGTGTGCGTGTGTGTGTGTATGTGTGCTGGGACAATGACTTTATTATTGGTGCAATTACTATGGTTGATTAGATTACTATGTATAGATTTTATATTTATGACTCCATATAATATATTTTGTATTTGAATTAAAGCCAAACATACATATTAGCTAAGTGCGGCTTTTAATTGATACCAGTGTCGGCTCAAGTAAAAAAGTGTGATATTTTAATTTACTGTAATTTACTCCGTGATGTAAACAGTCTGAAGGTTAATCATCCAAACTACCTTGCTACTTACCGGCAACTTCACTTGGCAATTATGAATGCTTAACTTTTTGAAACTATTTGAAATCTTACTGTACCCTCAGCGATATATACGGCTGTTTCACTCTCTTCAGATAAATGTAGTTATTGTAAGTTGCTTTGGACAAATGGTCAAATGCCAAACGCCCTAAATATAATGGTAATCAGCAAATAATGGGGTGAGGGTCACGGCATTATGGTCGCGGAAGTTCCTCATGACAATGTATTTTTGCAGTAGGCGGCAGTAGCTCAGAAGGTAAGAGCGGTTGTCTGGCAACAGGAAGGTTGCTGGTTCGATCCACCCACCTGGAATCAAATTCCAGGTGCGTGACAACACACCACGAGACAACAATGGTATTACGTGGCACGGTAATGAGGAAACAGATGAGTTGGCACTCGGGTGGAGGGGGGGGAGGAGAGGAGGAGGAGGAGGGGGAGACAGGTAGCAACAGGTGAGCTGAGGATGGAGGTGAGGTACCTTCTTGTCCTGGTAGAAGTAGGTGAGCACCGGGAAGCGACCCTTGCTCCGGAACTTGGAGCTGCCCACGATGATGGGCTTGTTGGCCGTGATGGGCACGTACAGGTCCCGGGGGTACGTCTCGCACACCTGGAACACACACACACACACACACAGGCACACACACAGGTAAGCACAGGCACGCACGCAAGCGCACACACACAGGTAAACACACACACAGGTAAGCACGCAAGCACACACACGCACACACAGGTAAGCACAACACACGCGCATACAGTTAAGCACACACAGAGGTGAGCACACACACACACACACAAGACAGAGGAAATATCAAAATTGAGCCTGTGGCGCCCTCTGCTGGACGAGGAGTGAAAGAACACAAAAGGACATTCTGTTGAGGGACTGGTTGACGTTAACACACCATCCATTATGTCCGGGACTTCCTACCTCATCGTTGTGTGTGTGTACATGTCACCCTTTTCTCGTTATTTTCTAAACGAATTAAGCGGTTCTTTACTACGACTTTTCTAAAAATGAAGCCCCCGTCGATAGCGCTAGAGAAGACACATCAGGGAGAGCCCTCTGCTCTAATTGGACGGCCGCCCTTACCTTGAAGTCTCTGTTGACGTCGGTGAGCTGCCATTGGTCGCAGGGCACGCCCATCCTCTCGTACTCCGCCCCCAGGTCGATGAGCTGCCAGCCCTCCTCTCTCTGCTGGTCGTTCTGCTTGGGGTTGTACGAGAACGCATAGAGCTCCTCATAGGAGACTGGAGGGAGAGGGGGAGGGGGACAGAGAGAGGCAGGGAGACAGATAGAGGGGGAGAGGGGGAAAGAGAAGGAGGGAGAGGGGGGAGGGAGGGAGGGAGACAGAGAGAGGCAGGGAGACAGATAGAGGGAGAGAAGGAGGGAGGGAGAGAGAGAGAGAGGGGGAGGGAGGGAAGAAGAGAGGCCAGGAGAAGAAGGAGGGAGAGAGGGAGAGAGGGAGAGAGAGAGGGAGAGAGAGAGGGGGAGAGAGAGGAGAGAGAGGAGACAGAGAGAGGGAGACAGAGAGGGAGAGGGAGAGAGAGAGAGAGAGAGAGAGGGGGAGAGAGAGGGGAGAGAGAGAGGGGAGAGAGAGAGAGAGAGAGGGGAGAGAGGAGAGAGACAGAGAGAGGGGGAGAGAGAGAGAGGGAGAGAGAGAGGGAGAGGAGAAGAGGGAGAAGAGGGGGAGAGGGAGAGATTCAACGTTCATAAATTCATAGTCATACATTTTCTTTTGCTCCAAATTCTGCATGTGCATGTAAATATGCAAGCATACACGCCTGCATCTGATGGTGTATTGCGTACCCACGTTAACACACCATCCATTATGTCCGGGACTTCCTACCTCATCGTTGTGTGTGTGTACATGTCACCCTTTTCTCGTTATTTTCTAAACGAATTAAGCGGTTCTTTACTACGACTTTTCTAAAAATGAAGCCCCCGTCGATAGCGCTAGAGAAGACACATCAGGGAGAGCCCTCTAATTGGACGGCCGCCCTTACCTTGAAGTCTCTGTTGACGTCGGTGAGCTGCCATTGGTCGCAGGGCACGCCCATCCTCTCGTACTCCGCCCCCAGGTCGATGAGCTGCCAGCCCTCCTCTCTCTGCTGGTCGTTCTGCTTGGGGTTGTACGAGAACGCATAGAGCTCCTCATAGGAGACTGGAGGGAGAGGGGGAGGGGGACAGAGAGAGGCAGGGAGACAGATAGAGGGGGAGAGGGGGAGAGAGGAGAGAGGGGGGAGGGAGGGAGGGAAGAGAGAGAGAGGAGGAGAGAGAGGGAGAGAGAGAGAGGGAGAGAGAGAGAGAGGGGGGGAGGGAGGAGAGAGAGGAGGGAGAGAGAGGAGAGAGAGAGGAGAGGGGAGAGGGAGAGAGAGAGGGAGAGAGAGGGAGAGAGAGGAGAGAGGAGAGAGAGAGAGGGAGAGAGAGGAGAGGGAGAGAGGGAGAGGAGGGAGAGGGAGGAGAGGAGGGAGAGAGAGAGGGGAGAGAAGAGGGAGAAGGAGGGGAGAGGAGAGGGGAGAGAGAAGGGAGAGAGAGGGGGGGAGAGAGGAGAGAGACAGAGAGAGGGTGGAGAGGCAGAGAGAGAGGGAGAGAGAGAGAGAGAGAGAGAGAGGGAGAGAGGGAGAGATTCAACGTTCATAAATTCATAGTCATACATTTTCTTTTGCTCCAAATTCTGCATGTGCATGTAAATATGCAAGCATACACGCCTACATCTGATGGTGTATTGCGTACCAGAACCCCACCCCATGTTTTATGGGGTTTTTTTATGCAAACAATGATCTGAACAACACAACGCTCACTATGAATGGGTTTGCGCCAAGGTCTCTCAGATAAGGGTGAAGCAAAGAGCCACACATAGTCCTTAGACGGCAGAACGGAAAATTACCAGCACACACGGTTAAATGAAAATAAAACAGAGTGACACATTGTGGGAATGTGTGTGTGTGTGTGTGTTTGGTGGCTGCCTGGCATAATTGGCCTCACCTGGCCCAGTTAGAGTCTAGGGTGGGTGGGGCTACAGCCTCACGGGGCCCAGTTAGTGTCTGGGGTGGGTGGGGCTACAGCCTCACCTGGCCCGGTTAGAGTCTGGGGTGGGTGGGGCTACAGCCTCACCTGGCCCGGTTAGAGTCTGGGGGGGGTGGTGCATTGGGCAATCGGTGCACCACAGGTTAAGTCAGCCACCAGCACACACACACTCCAAGAGATCATACACATTTACCTTTACTTACACACTTTACAATAAACCAGACTTTAACCACAACCTACCTGTGTCCTTGGAGGAGCCCTGAACTAAAGCCAGCCACACATGTGCCATTGTAGCACAGACTATGCTACACACACGACAACACATCTCACGTGAACTCTGTTTCCGTCCAGACAGACGGACTGCCTGTCTATCTGTCTATCTGTCTGTCTGTCTGTTCAGGCCACCTACCGGGTCGGAGGAGGCGCAGCAGGGAGCTGTAGATGTCGTGGCAGTCCCGCTCTCGCTGGAGCACAAAGTGGACCACGCGGAAGTTCCGGCACTGGATGACAAGCGGGCAGCCGGTGGTGGTCAGGGACAGCTTCTCCACCGAGGCGATGTGGTGGTGCAGGACCTGGGGGGAGGAGCCAGGCGGGACCAGGAAAACAAACAGACTTTAGGAATGCCTTGCAGGGAACCCATGTCTTTGTTTACTTTGACTAAATAAATCATCCATCCATCCATCCAGGATTCCAGACCCTCCCTATGCAATCCTAAAAGCACTAAATCATCTGCATTGGTAATAAACATAGTAACAATAATAATAATAATAATTCTAATGTGCTTGCACTACTGTGCCTGACAGGCACGCTGTCTCATACATGTACGTATCGCATAAGCAGTCATAAAATACAAATTTACATCAACATGGTATTAAAATCTGACATGCAGAACCAATGATAAGTTGGTTCTGCAGGACTGAATGTCAAATCTCAAAGCTAATTCCTGCCTACTTATGTTCATGTTGTGTGTTTGCTCACAGAGAGAGAGAGAGACACGCACGCACGCACGCACGCACGCACGCACGCACGCACGCACGCACGCACGCACGCACGCACGCACACGCACACGCACACACACACACACACACACACACACACCCCGGTGGTGTAAGGTGCAATAAGAGACCTCTAAACAAAAGTAAAGGAAAAAGGTTTCCTGGCATCAGCATAAAAAGCCCGGAGTTGTTTTGCTGATCTTGGCACTTTGAGACCTTATTTTTTTTTGTATCCTTTAGTTACACAAATGGTAGCCTCATTGAGACTACCATTTGTATGCAGAGATCATTCCATTTGAATGAAGGATAATATTTGAACCCAACGTTTTCCAAGTGCAGTGCGAAGAAAAGGTACAGTCGATGTTCCTGTGAACTGTCATGTGTAAGCACTTTATTTAAATGGAACCAGATGACGATGATATACTTTGTTCTGCCTCTGTCTCTGTCTTAGTATAAACATACTACAATCCATCCCTATGTAGTCAATCCACTTTGTCTTATCCTCGGCTAATGTCCTCATCTCCCCGAGCACTTGGAACCAGAGAGAGAGCTGAGATAACTGGGCAGTAGAGCCTTGTAATGGTGACTGAGAGATCTATCACCTGTGATGAATCACAGCGCTCTGTGATACATGGAGTCAAGAAGCTTCAAGGTGGAGGAGGAAGAGTGCATATAATAGCCTACAATATCAGCTTAATCGAGTGCGAACAGAAGGTTAGGCGGGGCTGTACAATGGTCTTACTCTGACGATGTGTCAGAAGAGAAACATGATTTGTTTCTATACAAAGCTGTGTCTCTGATAATACACGTTTAAGGAAAACCAAGGATTACAACTGTGTTTTACGTTAAAATGTGTATACGGAGCATGTTTATTGAATATGTTGTCAAAATTAAATTGTGTAAAAAAAACAGTTAAAGAAGATATATTATACCACCAGGTGTGAGCGTCAGAAATCAGAACAGCTTTATTGCCTTTTTTTTGCAAACAAGCTTTTGTGGAATTGGTGCACAACATTGAACATTAAACATTAAACACAGAATAATACAGCGATCAAGATCAAGTATGATGCATAGATCAGCCTACCAGCAGGCTGATCTATCCACCATGCATCTAGGTGGACACTCCCACTTGTGATGTCAAAAACCAGATATTCTGAAACCGCTTGGAATGGCTAATCACACTCACACCTGGTGGTATAATAGGAGTCCTTTAAAAGCCCTTTAAAAAATGATGCTCGTTCAAATATATTTGTTGGTCCGGACTGGAGTCACTACGATTAACAATGACTCCTGTGTTGTAGGCGAGTTGGGTTGTAACAACTCGCTTACAACACAAACCAATCTTGGTTGCCATGGCGGCGTTCAATGCTTTTGTGTCAACATGATGGTTAGAGTTAGCCCCGTCCCCCCTCCCCCACAGAATCTGACAGACAGACAGACATCTCACATGTAGCCACGCCCTCGTTCCCACCCACAGTGGAAGACAAGGTAATCCCCCCTCTTGCAGACACACACACACACACACACACACTGTGGTACCGACCCATATTTCCTGAGCCGCGGCAGACGGACTGCTGGGGTTGCTCTCCACGAAGATGAGGTGAGTGGCGGTCAGGTACAGTGTGCCGCTGGTGTACTTACTGCTGAAGCGGTCCAACAGGCGCACCTGCTCCACCTGGAAACAAACACACAGAAGCACAGTAGTCAGTGGGGGCGGCAGCAGCTCAGGAGGTAAGAGCGGTTGTCTGGCAACTGGAAGGTCGCTGGTTCGATCACCGGGCTCCTCCCAGCTAAGTGTTGAGGAGTCCCTGAGCAAGACGCCACCTAACCCTAACTGCTCCTGACTTGTTGGTTGTTACCTTGCATGGTTGGCACTGCCGTCGGTGTATGAATGTGAGGGCAATACTGTAAATTGATTATCAAAATGTAGATTCATATAAAGAGCATTGACGTAAGGATATGGAAAAATGTATTAGCACGATAACTATGGGGAGTTTCACACGATAACCATAAATATAACAATATACTTATGAATTAATTAAAAATACCATTCGAAAACAGTCGCACTAGGGTCATTACTTTGAAGTATATAGAGATTTAAAGTACGGTATCAGACTAAAAACTAGTTTTCCTTTCTGATGTTTCAAACGTCATATTTCATAATTTTAAGGACATATGTTCTCATCGTAGTGAATTAAGACTCTGCAACTGGGCAACTGGGTATCACGAAGTCCATATCTTAATTTCATGACGATATAATACCATTCAAAGACGAAAAACGATTATATTGAATTATTGCCCAGCTCTACATTGACTTATCTTATGGGTTTGGGAACGAACTTCAGTAATTGCAAACGAAAATGAAACAAATGTACACGTTTAACAAGGAGGTCTGATGAACACCCGAAACCCCAGTATTCACAAATCAAACAAAGTTAAAGCAATCTGATTTGTCTCTCCAGGGTGGAGGACTAGTGGTGTTGGAAGTTGTGCAGCCACCATGGCTTACTTAGCCTTTTGCAAGCAGCTTAGAATTTGTGACAAAGGGATGTCTCAATAGTCTCAATGCTTTCAGTATGTCATGTCTAATAGCCTAATCGAGTCTTTCATATAATTATATAATTTGCATAGTCCTTTACAGAATGCGTAGCTCAAAGCACATTTCCGAAATGATGCAGGCCCAGGGATACATCACAAAATCGTAGGCTACTGAAAGTAAAACTCAAATTGACAATACAGTAACTCCATTAGTGAGCTTTATGCATGCCGTAGGGGTGTGTGAAACAGTTAAAACTTATACCTTATGTCAGATCATCCTCATATCTTTGCCTCAACTTCCCCACGAGCTAAACACACATCCGTAAAACATTGACTCAACTTAGCAGAGGCAGCGTTTCTGGCTGACTGCTTGTAAGAGACAAATTAGGCCGCACGCTACCTATGACGCTCGCCCATGTGGCCAACTGTGAAACACATCCTAATAAAATAAATAAACACAACAATGTTCTTGAGAATTAAAAAATGCCCATTTGCCTTCCAAAGCAGCAACAGGGAAATGGCATGCAAGGCCTCCTGACCTTTGGCACATGACAAACATGCTTGATTTAGCCTACCTACGTCATAATATTTCTGTTTATCTGCATGTTTTGGTGGTTTAAGATTCCTGGGGAAATAATGCAAAGCTCGGGCTATCCACAACAACTAACATTGGCCTCTCAGGATAATGTTGCGGCTATTAGCCTAAAAGACAACAAATTGAGTACAAGCACTGATCGATCTCACTCTACACAATATAAACATGGTTATTAACACACTGGGTTCAATAAAGTAGGCTATTACTAGCCTACTATGTGCATCATGTCTTTGAACTTCCCCTCCTCTCGACTACGCTCAATAAGTCAGCTAATAACTTCAACTTCCCCTTCTCTTGCTTATAGGGCTGAAAAAGTAATAGAAATATTAATTATTAATATTAAAATCGCAACATGGCCAAGTGCAATATCCAAATTGCAGAAGGTGCAATTTTTTGATTGGGGTAAAATGTGTAAATGTAAAAGTTTACACTATTATAAACAGGGTACTGTAGGCCTGCAGTGCAGAGATGCACTGGCCTGCACATTTTTCTCTGTTTGTTTTGTTCTCCAGATAATAACTTAAGTTCCTATGAACGGAAATATTCAATGATACTAATCGGCAACGTCGGCTACATGGTCCCTTCAGACTGGCCCACTTTAAGACAAACAAGCAGCGAGGACGACACCTGCCTGCCCCCCGTATCGTGATTCATCACCAGAGGCGTCCTCCCATTGCACCACATCCACTTCCTGTCTCTCATTTTGCGTCTGTCTTTCACTGATACCGTGAAATTGTTTGGCTGGGCCTGGGCCTGGGCCTATCTGTCTCCAGTCTCCCAAGCAACTGGTCTGCCAGTAACAGGAATTAGTCCACACAGGAAGTTAGTAAGGCCAGTGAGAGTGCCAGTGTCAGTCAGAGTGTGTGCGTGTGTGCGTGTGTGTGTGTGTGTGTGTGTGTGTGAGACAGAGAGAGAGTGAGAGAGAGTGTGAACAGGATAGAGAGTGAAGGGGGGGGGGGGGGGGGGGGGGGGGGTAGTTAGAGAGACAGAGAAAGACAGCAAAATATTGCTTCTTTTAAACTCAT
Source organism: Coryphaenoides rupestris (assembly GCA_002895965.2). Taxonomy (NCBI): domain Eukaryota; kingdom Metazoa; phylum Chordata; class Actinopteri; order Gadiformes; family Macrouridae; genus Coryphaenoides; species Coryphaenoides rupestris. Next base: position 104,669 of record PIJE02001546.1, on the reverse strand, counting down.
TTTTCAGTGAGCTGTGCAACACAATAATAGATAGAAAAATGGGTAGGATGAGGAAGCCAACAACTTTAAAAATGGGCATGAAAATTAAACATCTCAACCCCAAAACAAAATGACTCATCTCATCTCATTTGCCATAACGACGGCATCCATGCCTGTTGTTAATTGCTCTGTGGTTTGCACCAACCATGCATATGATAACTACAGACAGACAGGCAGGCAAACAGACAGACAGACAGGCAGACAGACAGGCATGCAGACAGACAGACAAGTAAACAGACAGACAGGAAAAAAGACAGACAGACAGACAGACAGCTCAACAAACAGGCAGACAGGAAAAAAGACAGATATACAGGCAGACAGGTAAACAAACAGACGGCATGCAAACAAAAAGACAGACAGGAAAAAAGACAGACAGACAGACAGACAGGTCAACAAACAGGCAGACAGGTAAACAAACAAACAGGCAGACAAGAAAACAGACAGACGGCATGCAAACAAACAGACAGACAGACAGGAAAAAAGACAGACAGACAGGTAAACAAAAAGACAGACAGACAGACAGGCAGACAGGCAGGCAGACAGACAGGATTCTTCGCAGATGATATATGATATATTTTGCTCAGGAAAGTCAATAGGGCACAATATTTATTATCTGGCATAAAAGCATTTCTATAGACTAAAAGAGATTCTATAGTCACATTAAAAACAAAATCAATAAGAGAAGATAAGGAAATCCCCCAAAAGGAGGAAGTCTGAAGAGTGAGTGGTGACAACACATACAGTACATGATCTCACAAAAATTAAAACTAATAACAATAATAATAATAATAATAATAAAATAAATAATATAATATAAAGTAATAATAAAAAGCAGCAGGCCGCCCAGCCATCGTTTTATTTTGATATTCATGCTTACCTTCGGCGTGCGGATGTGCTCCATGTAGATAACGTTAGTACTCAGAGAGACTGTAGCATGAGGAGAGAGAACAGACGAGGTGAGAACAGACGAGATGAGAACAGACGAGGTGAGAACAGACGAGACGAGGAGCTTTTAGTCTTCTAACAGAGCGCGTTTATGATGTGTACGTTATGTCAGCAGCAACATCCGCGTCAAGCCGCCGTCCATCACCACCACGAGCACTTCCTGTGTGCGGTTTTCAAAGTAAAGGTTGTTGTTATTAGTCGTTTTAAAAGAATTGCTGAATTTATATGTATGCAGTAAAAGTAAAAGTACTATTACTTTGGTGACGTTTTACTTCAGTACAAGTACAATTACCAGTCTAAAAATGTACTCAAGTAAAAGTACAAAATTGTTTGTTTAAAATGTACTTAAAGTAAAAAATACTTTTTTTTTAACAATGGTAGGGCAGTCTCTCAAGAGGGGATATAAACCTCAAACTAGTTGTTTTTAATTAAAGGAAAATCTTTACGAATTAAAGTGCAATGACAAAATATTAAACGTCGACACACGGCATTTTAAAACCCTTAGGGAGGTATAATGTCATTTTTGTCATTTTAGTTACCATCCCATAAAACATTTTCAAACAATACAACCATTGAAAGTGCAATAAGCTGAGATAAGTTGAGAGGGCGATTTTATTCCTTTTGTTTTTCATTTCGGCCAAAACCTACTTAAGTAAAAGTGAAATAACAGATTTAAAATTTTGATGATGATGATATTGATGATGATGATGATGGTGATGATGATGCACTGTATGATGTATGTCATATGAAAGGATTCTAACGGAATACAACCTGCATAAAGACTGTCAATCACCTGTCAATCCCACTTTTTTCACAAATTTGGATTTAGTATTTTAATTTTAATTTCATTTGGTTTTCGTTTTGTACTTTTGTATTGTTTTATTTGTGTACTTTTGTATATATTTTTTTAGTTTTTTTTGTAACCCAGTTTTTTAAGTTGACTTCCTTACCTGTATATATTTAGTTCTTTATAAGTATATTTTAGATACTCATATTTATACATTTGATTGCAATATTGTAGATTTCATTAAATATTTCTTTGTTATAGAATATCTGCAATTGTACATATTATTCATCATAAAGTTCGCCGACATTTCGAACATTTTATATCTTTACTTTGAAACGAAATCTTTAGCAACGCGGGAGAGTCAGTCACGTTTGTGTCACGGACTACAAAACCCCCCGGGCGTGATGCAGGCGTGCGCTGCGCGGGCATGCCGGGAAACGTAGTTTAGTCGCATCCCAGAATGCCCCGCGGTCAACCCGACCAGGAAGTAGTACACGGAGCGAGAGCGCGGAACGGTCAAAAAGCTCCGCGGCACCACGCGTCGCTGCGTCCAACATGCGGGCTTTTAAACTGCGTTTACCGTCAGCGGACGACGCCGCCGAGTTAACGTCAACGTCGTGGATAATGTATACGCGCTTCCCGTGGAGAAAATAGTCACGTTATGATGTAAAAAAAAGACCCGAACGCGGTCGTCTTCCGAGGTTTTGCACGCTAGCCAGTGAGTTAGCTAGCTAGCTAGCTAGCTAAGCGGCTAGCGAACCCAACAGCGACACTCCAACAGTACTTCAGTCGCTTATATTTTTATAATCTCACAACCAAACAAAACATGTCGAGTTTTAACTTCGGCTCCACGACTCTGGGGGCGCCCAGCGCGGCTGGGGGCTTCGCCTTCGGTGGGGCGACCAGGTAACGTTATGATTCATCATATGTGCTATATTATTATTAATATCGTGCTATATTATGATTAATAATAATATCATGTGCTATATTATGATTAATAATAATATCATGTGCTATATTATTATTAATATCATGTGCTATATTATTGTTATTATTATTATTAATATGTGCTTTATTATTATTAATGTGCTATATAATTATTAATATGTGCTTTATTATTATTATTATTATTATTATCATGTGCTATATTATTATTATTATTATGTGCTTCATTGTTATTAATATCATGTTACCTCTAAATATTACCTGTAATACTACCGCTCATCTCATCATATTCTTTATATCATGTGCATTACTTCCTCTTACCATTATTATTATTATTATTATTATTATTATTATTACTACCCTTTTATTACACTTCAATTATTGCCAAATTGTTTTTGCTGACTGAATATCTTATCTTACCTATATTTCTATTTTATTATTATAAAATTTGTTGTATTATTCTACTGTATATTTCTCTTGTTTTATTGTACTCAATTAAATTTTATTTATTTCATTTCAATTTCAATTTATGTATTTTTCAATTGTACTGTATTGCTATGCAACCTGTGACAAGAATTTCCTTCGGAATCAATAAAGTTCTATCTTATCTAATCTTACCTATATTTTTATACTTCTCCTAGTACTTAGACTTACTGTAAATTTGTAAATCTGTTATTTGATTTTTATTATGTATTTATTTCTCTTGTTTTATTCTATTGCTATGCAAGCTGGTACAAGAATTTCCTTTGGGATCAATAAAGTTCTATCTTATTTTAAGCTTGCTCACCCAGATTGCGTGACAAGTGGGAATGCATGCAAGATGCAAATAAAAGTTGTGCATTTCAAGATTAAGTTATATCCAGTTGTGTGACAATAATATACATCTAGCTTGATGCGTTATTAGTTTTTTTGGTAAGCAGAGTGAACACAGACTCGTTTGAGCTCCCTTTTTCAGATGCTTTGACATAAGATAAGATAGAACTTTATTGATCCCGCAGGAAATTCTTGTGCCAGGTTGCATAGCAATAGAATAAAACAAGAGAAATAAACAGTAGAATAATACAAATAAAATAACATATTTACAGTAAGTCTAAGTCAAAGGAGAAGTATAAACATAATATGAAAGCATCAAAAAGACATCTACCCTCCCTCAAGTTGTTGGTTTGTGTTATAATTTAGATCGTCCGTCTTAAAACCTTGGGGCTAACGCATTTATTTGTTTGTCCGCTGTCCGTCCTTCTAGTACCCCGGCACCTGCTGCGAGCACCGCAGGCTTCAGCTTTGGTAACGCACTGGGCGCCGCGGGGGCTACGCCTGCTGCCACCACCACCGCCCCGGCCCTGGGCCTCGGAGGCAGCAGCAGCCTCTTCGGCCAGAAACCCACCGGAGGCTTCTCCTTCAACACGCCTGCCGCAGGTTGGCATCACTAGGGTCCACACACACACACATGCCAAAAAGCGGTGCAGAAGTTTAAAGTGTTTTTGGTAGACGTGATGTTGACTTGCGTATGTGGTCTTGGTAAGTCAGAGTAGGATTGTTGGTCAAAGTCAGTGTTTTATTTGTCACATGTAAATCAGAACACAGGACCATTCTGTACATCGAAACTCTTGTGACATGGCAGGCGACAATACGTGGGAATTATGCAGAAAATATATATATATTGAGAATGGCACAATATAGTGTACGTAATAAAGATAAGAGAGAAGAGGTCTTGCATTCCTCTAAAGCTATGACAATATTATATTTTAATGTGTCCCTAAAGAATTGTGTGCAATCGCAAACTTTATTTCCTTTTCTAAAATGTGTTTATTACTTGCAGGTGCTGCTGCTCCCACTACTGGCCTTACATTAGGTAAGGTTGTGTTTTCCAAGATACATTGCAATGATTTAAAGCTTGTGTAAAAGATGCATTATCCAAGTCTGTCCAAGTAAATAGATTTTTTAAACAATAAGGGCTTCATACTTGGTAGTGCATTGCAGTGCAATACCTACAGTAGGTTTGTTCAATGTAATGGACCTTTCCACACTGTCAGTCACGTGGAGAATAATAACCAATAAGATTCCCTGATTTCTTAAGACCACACACCTTGCAATAGAGCCGCCATGATGTCCCACAAACAAAGCTTGTCCCGCATCCATGCAGTCTGCAGCACTTATTTTTAATACATGGATAGAGCTTATGTATTTTACATTTGGACAACTACATATGGCCTCAGAGACATTATTATTAAAAACATGCCTGAAAACTTTAGAAAAATAATTTCCTTCTACTTTAGTCATTATTGATGGTACTGAATGTAAGACCCAGGTGCCATCTGCACTGGCTTTACAGAGTCAGCTTTATAGTGACTATAAGTCAAGCACAACCCTCAAAGCATTGACTGGATGTGATCCAAGTGGTTCTGTCATTTTTGTGTCCAAGTTATTTACAGGTGATGTATCTGATAAGGCAATTACTGAATGCAGTGGTTTTTATGATTTACTTAAAACACTGAAAGTTCACAAGTGCAACAATCAAATGGTTGATAGCGACTCCACACATCAATTTACAGCAGCGCCGACACAAAAAGCTACAAAGCTCGCTAATTAGTTAAAATTCAAAGGTTTATTTGTCACCTATTTCAGTGTACAGGTACATTGAGCAGTGAAATGTTTTTTTCGCTAGGACCAGATTGCTACCGCGCCATCGTGTGATTAGCATAGCTAGGTGATTAGCCCATTGTAGCTAGTAGTTAGCAGATCTTAGGCTTATTTTCATTGTAAACACATCACTAACGTACTCACCCTGCTTTACATGTGCAGTAGGACTCCACGATTTTGTCCTGACGAATGTCAATGTGGAGTTTGTGAGGCGTTTGTGTCTTCAGCATAGATCGCCAACACTTACGTTATGTTGTCGTCTGCGCCGTCCGAAATCCGAATGTCACGGATATATCCTTGTGTCAAATAGTTCAGGCCTTTCTGTAGAACTCTTGGATAAAGTAGCGAGAAAGATATTGAGAGAGATTCATCAGCAGGGGGGCGTTGTTCAGCGGACATTACTAACATGCTGCAGAGCTGTGGGAAAGCTTGTGGGGCATAGCAACAGTAACTAGGGGGGGGACTTGCCGTTGAGTAGGGAAAGGTCCATTCTCTATCCTTCTGTTGGGTCCACATTTCTTCTTTTGTTTTTAATGTATATTTTTAGAATCTTTTCAAATGTTGTAGTTTCTACAAAAGCACATTTCCTTGTTTGTTCAAACTAAGGCAATAAAGCTGATTCTGATTACCATGCCACCGGTGTGTGCACACATGCTTAAAATGGCAATAGAATATCCAAAACAAAATGTATGTATGTACATAAATGTTTGCTCCCTCCTTTGCCCCACCAGGAGCCCCAGCCACCACAGCGGTCACCACCGGCTTCAGCCTGGCCTTCAACAAGCCCGCCGCTTCGGCCGCCCCCTTCTCCCTCACAGCCGCCAACACCTCCGCCGCCCCAGCCACCACGGGCCTGATGCTGGGCTCCATGCTGGGCTCCACGGCCCCGCAGCAGCAGCAACAGCAGCCGGCCCTCACGGGCTTCGGCCTGGGCCTCGGAGGCATCACGGCCAGCAGCGCCGCCCCCATGGGCCTGTCGTTGGGCAGCAGTCTCTTCGCCAACACCGGCGCCACCGGTGAGATGTTCAAGGCTCTGTAGTTGTTCCAGTGTTTCTGGTGGTGCTTCTGTTATGGCTGTGTTTTAATTGGCTGCATCTCGTGCAACAGATTTGGTTTAGCACCCATTTTTGGACGATTTGCTTCTCTGCTTGTGTCTGGCTATGTCATGTGTATAAATGGCTGAATTTAAGTTAATTGAGCTGAAATTGCTCACAACTTCTAACTATAGTTGCAGTATCCTCTGGTTTTCCAAACAAGGTCCATTCCTTCACAGAAGCCATATCTATAATCAAATTATCACCTTAATAATCTCAGTCAGTGAGAAACATAGTTAGATTACAAACATGCAATGAGTTAACAAACTACTACTTGACAGGAGGTCTCTACATAACCTCTCAACCCTGTGCCGTGTGTTCCAGGTCTGGGTCAGTCCACCCTGGGAGGAGGGGGCTTGACCCTGGGCTCTCTAATGGCCACCAACGTGGCCGCCGTCGCTCCCGCTCCCAGCATGGGACTGGGCGGGGTGGACTTCAGCTCATCCTCAGAGAAGAAGAACGACAAGTTGTTGGGCGTGAATCCTCAGTAAGTTCTGGAATGGAATCCTCTGGACTTCCACCATTTTGTTTTTGGGTCAAACTAAATTGTATAATACGATCTACCAATTGGCCTGCAGTATTGGGCTGGCCTGGTTGTTTTATTGATATTTTGCTTGCTTTCTCCTTAGGGACAGTAAAGCTTTGAAAGATGAGAACCTGCCTCCCGTCATCTGTCAGGATGTGGACAATTTCCAGTGAGTATACTTGAGAATGGTTAATTATTTGTACAATGAGTTGTCTGTCACTTGGAAATGTTCCACATGATATTGTTCATAATGTTGTTGTTGTTCTCCTCCCCCGACAGGAAGTTTGTGAAGGAGCAGAAGCAGGTCCAGGAGGACATCAGCCGCATGTCCTCTAAGTCCATGGGCAAAGTACAGGAGGACATCAGGACCCTGAAGCAGCTGTTGTCTGTCAGCGCTAGTGGCCTGCAGCGCCAGGCCCTGGCCATAGACAAGCTGAAGATGGAGACGGCGCAGGTGAGCAGAACCTGGACGCGGCATGGAGAACGAGACGCCAATGCAACACTATGGTTTCACTGGCGTGTGCGTGCGTGTGTCACATACGAAGTTGCCACAACAGTGTGCGTGTGTAGTGTAGTGTAGTCAGCTTTGGATGGAGGGACTAACGTGGTGCCAAAGCCCTGACAGGAAAACCCCTTTGTTTCTCTCTGCTGCTTTGTCTCTTTCCTATTGGTGAAATGATGGCCTGCATGTATTGTACGTATAAAAAGGGAAAGACGTTTTCTTCCACAAAAGTGGCGGCTTGTACAATTAGGGCTAGCCCTGTAAGCAATATGTGTCCGTGTAGTTAACACTTCCCTAAACCAGGTTCTCCAAAAACTCAAGTCACGTTGTCTGGAGAAAAAAGCGGTTTCAAAAACCAGTTTCATCGCCGGTTTTTGGATAGATCTGCCTACCAGCCTACCCAGTGGACTGTAGGCTGATCTATCCTCCATACATCTTGGTGGACACCCCCACTTGCGATGTCGAAAAACCGGGGATTCTGAAACCGCTTGGAAGTGCACATCACACCTCGTGGCATAATAGGCTCTCCTTTAAATACCGCAAGGAACCTGCAGTAAAGTCAGTGAACAGCTCGTCTCACGGGTGGTTAACTTTGTCCCTTTTATTTTCTCCCCGGGCCCCAGGAGCTGAAGAATGCTGACATAGCACTGCGGACACAGAAGATTCCCCCCGGCTTGCAACACGAGAACACGGCTCCCGCAGAGTAAGTCGGCTCCCGGGGGCCGCAGTCGCCCGTAAAACCTCAGTAACGACTGGAAACCGCTTAGACTGTCACACGGTGCGCCACGTGTTGGAGCGCAGTGCTTTGATGAGCGGGCTCATTTGAAACGGGAGCGACTCTGTTTTGCGATCGCACCTAGAAGTCCATACTTCAGCAATGCAGATGCCCAGCTGACATGAACCTGGTTTTAAGTCCTTTGTTTTTAAAGGAGACCTATTATACCACCAGGTGTGAACGTGATTAGCCATTCCAAGGCGTTTCAAAAACCGCTTGGAAGGGCTAATCACGCTCACACCCGGTGGTCTAATAGGAGTCCTTTAACCAGACGTGCCCCATGGTACCTTCCTAGTTTTCCCCCACGCCTGCCTTCACTTGATCCCATAGTAGCCCTGCTCCTTCTGTCGTATAACGTGCACGGTTAGAGATTTTTGTGTTGAACCAACCATCGGTCTCTCCTCCTAGCTACTTCCGCTGCCTGGTGGAGCAGTTCGAGGTGCAGCTGCAGCAGTACCGGCGGCAGATCGAGGAGCTGGAGAACCACCTGACCACGCAGGGCAGCGGCTCGCACATCACCCCTCAGGGTAGGCCGAAACCGCCGCCGCACCCTCCTCGCCTGAATAAGATAACTTTATTAATCCCAAGGAAATTCTTGTGTTGCTATGCAACCTGGCACAAGAAGAATCTATCTTATCTTATCTTGAAGGCTCGCTTGTGTTTTACCCCACCATTCTGCAGCTGTAGTAGTCGTTGGTGTGTTTTGGTAACATGGTTCTTTTGTGTGTTTGTATCAGACCTCTCCATGGCCATGCAGAAGTTGTACCAAACCTTTGTGGCGCAGGCCGCACAGCTGCAGTCCGTCCACGAGAATGTCAAGGTGAGTTTTCTTCTTCTCCTCTCGCCATGCGTTTACTCGGATTGAGCATGAGGTAATCCATCGGTAGTCTTGCGTAGCCAGACCTCCATCTCCGCACTTTGTTTGTAGCACTGTGCCCAGCGTTGGAGAAAGGTCTGGCTGAATCCACTACCATTCTGGGATGGGGGAAATGCCTCGTTTGTATTTCTTTAAACTAATCGACAATCGTCTTGGGTGACCCCAAGCCCAGGATGCAGCAACGGTGCCTTCCTTGCAAAGTCTAAAATCGTAAAATGCACAGCATGTAGGTTTTCAGCGCGCAGGTTGCTAGCCTGGAGGTTCTTGTCATCAACGCAGCAGATATCGTGAAAGGGGGGGGGGGGGGGGAACTCCGACTGAAATAGTCAGCCAATAGCTGATCCCCACAGCCCCCCAGTTCTGTCAGCCAGACTAATCGTTCTCTTGCTGTGTGCATCTCCTGGATTTCCCCTCACACCTTGTGCACACAAGACAAATTATTATCAGATTAAATCACAACAATGTCAATGATGCCTGGCTCAATGACAAAACGGTTGATTTTAATGTCTCTCTCCCCTCCCCCCCTCACCCTCACCCTCATTCTCCACTCCTCTGTCTCGCGCCGCCCCTCACTCTCGCCACAGATCCTGAAGCACCAGTACCTGTCGTACCGCCGGGCCTACCTGGAGGACTCCACCGACGTCTTCGAGTCGAATCGCGCCTCCAACAGGAAGTGGCAGAGCACGCCGCGCATCACCACCGGCCCCGCCCCCTTCTCCAGCGCGCCCAACGCGGCGGCCGTCGCCATGGCGGCCACGCTGACGCAACAGCAGCAGCCTGCTCCAGGTCTGACCGCCTTCAAGTTCTAGAACCTTCACCGACACTTCCGAATTGCTGACATCCCTCCCTCCCTCTCCCTCCCTCCCTCTCCCTCCCTCCCTCCCAATCTCTCCCTTCCCTTTGTACACTGATATTAGTGAATGGAGTCTAGCTGGAGTTGTGGAAGTGGGGGGTGGGCATGGAATATGGGAAGATTGACATAAGAGGGAGACCAGAAAGCAAACAAGTTATGATACGAAGTGTGCGCGTGTGTAGTGTAGTGTAGTGTAGTCAGCTTTGGATGGAGGGACTAACGTGGTGCCAAAGCCCTGACAGGAAAACCCCTTCGTTTCTCTCTGCTGCTTTGTCTCTGACCTCTTAAACAACCTGCAGTGTGGTGAGAACACCGCACTCGCACAAATGTGGCCCTCTGGTGGACAGATTCAGTGTGTGTGTGTGTGTGTGTGGCACTCTAAAGAGAAGGCCATGACCCCTTCAAAGGCCTAAATGTCTCCATTTTAACTTGGCTTGAGTTGGTAGTCACCAATTCAAGCCAACTTAAGTAAAGGGTGGTCTTAAGTACTCAATGCCTCACATTGTGTAAACAGGTTCTTAAAATGAGTGAGGTCACTGGAATAGATTACATATACGTTGACCTTTTGCTGTGTGTGTGTGAATAAGCTAGCTCTTAACTGTTCCCCACCAGACAAAAAGGACACAATCGTGTGTAGGGCTGCTGTGTCTGGTCAGGTACAAGTAACATTGGACTTTCACTATAGTTTTTCTTTTTGGTTTCTAAAGCCAGGAACTAAATGAATATCCCCTCCAATCCCTGGTTATTGGCTCTTTCCTAGACCAGAGACAATTTGCAGTGAACCCACTTCTGGCTCCACCGTTGATTGGCCCATGGCTTGCTGTTGTGCCCAGCGCTATACATAAAATGCGCTTTTGCTGTGTTTGATTTATTATTTGTAGAAACAACCAAATGTAAATCGGTGCCATTATGCGCCAAATGTTAGCCCACCGTTTCCAATGTGAAACCTACACATGCCTTGCACCCTCCTCCGCTATTCAAATATGTCGTAATGTACACACGTGTAGCCTAACCTATGTGGCAGAGATTATACCTTAACCTTTTGCTATTATATCCGACGTGCTGCTCATGTAACGGTAACACTATAACGTTGGCACTAACTGTAGACTCATCCCAAGTACATCACCCACAGCGGTCGTCAGTGACACTCGCGTTCAGTGTCGGAAGTTAAATGTCATTTTGATTTTATTTCATGGAGTTGAGTCGTGTCACTGTCCACATTGGACTTGTCTCACAGTTCAGTTGTTCACGCGAGTCGACGAGTCGATCTTTTTGTGTTGGCTTTCGTTGTTGAGCGTTCATTTAGAACCACAGCTATTTAACCCTTTTTAAGAAGCAAAGCTTAACGTATTACCTTTTTTACGGCAGTTCAATTATTTTGAAGCGTGTAAATATATCATGTCGCGCCGTGGCAGTGTTTCGATGAACGTCTCGATTAATATTGAAAGCAATATGTCCATGCTAATTTGGGCGACAGGGTTTGAAACATTTCACACGGTGATATAGCAGAAACATAGTTCACTTTGGGGGGGGTTGGGTTTTGTGCGTGAATATTTTTGTAAACCGCCACCAATCACACAAATTTTAAGACAACACCAGAAAAGCTACAGATGCTGAGACTGTTGCGAAGATCCGTGAGAATCGCCAAACAAAGTGCAGGGCTAGTGTCTCCTATTTTGATTTTAATAACATTCACACTAGAATCGGTTTTTTTTTGCACAACACACATCTGTACCACGCCAAGTATTGTAGTCAACTGTGTCAATTGTTTGCCATGTCGGCCGTAGGGTTTTTTTTGTTCTTTATCTGCACAAACACTGGGGTTGAAGTGAAGTGTGTGTGTGTGTGTGTGTGTGTGTGTGTGTGTGTGTGTGTGTGTGTGTGTGTGTGTGTGTGTGTGTGTGTGTGTGTGTGTGTGTGTGTGTGTGTGTGTGTGTGTGTGTGTGTGTGTGTGTGTGTGTGTGTGTGTGTGTGTGTGGACTGCCGTTTGTCAAACTAGTGCCTGGGGAGGAAAGTATCCTAAAAGGTGCCAACGCATTTCAGGTTATCGTGTACCGTAGTCAGTTTCGCGCGCCTCCATCGCCGTCGAGGTCAATGGGGTCGTTGACGTGGAAGCTTCACTTCACGTAAATGTGGAAGCAGGAACCCAAGTGTGTGCTAGTGTGCAGCTGACGTCCGTTCAACATTGGAAACATTTACTAACTGTACAAAAAACAAATGTCTGTGGGCTAATTGTTCCATAGTATTTCTCTTTGTTTGTTTTATTATTAAGGGCTACACCTTCAAATGTCTTGACCGAGTTGGACAAGCTTGAACACCCCTTTTGTTTTTACGTTTTCCTTAATTCACTGAGACTTGAAATGAGTCAGTGGGTACGCCAGCCTGTCACGTAATTCTGTCGAGGGCACAGAGGCTGCCCGGTCTTATTTAAGTGCAAAATGAGACGATTTGATGCCAAAATGAATATTAGTATTACCGCTCTATCTCATACTCGTCGACAAACCGAAAAGATGCGGTGTTTTCGCCTGGTACTGATTTTCTTGTTTTATTTTATATGCATATCCAAGGGCCCCTAGAGCACATGATCCGTAGACGTGTCGTGCGTAATGTAACCTAAATGCAGGTTAGCTCAATGCCATTCATTTGGCGAGCACGACAAGTTGATTGTGCTGGTTTGACGTGTGGTGTGGTGTGACACTCTGTAGTTGGTGAGGAATATATATTTAGTATCGTCACGCTGTCGGGTAGCAATTTTCTGCTGGTTTGGACTTTTAGCTGTGTGTGTGTGTGTGTGTGTGTGTGTGGGCGCGTGGTGTGTGTGTGACACAATTCTTACTCCTAATCCTATCTAGATGTTGGTAGTTTTATAATACAGATTTTCAAGCTGAACAGAACTCGTATCGGTACTCTTTCGGTCACCATTACCCTTTACGGGCCACATCACCTCAGTGACTGTAATAATAATAACTATTATTATTACTGTGTGATTCCATTTTGGACCTTGTTTTGGTTTGGGTTTTTTTAAGACCTTTTAACCATCGGATTATACCTGGCTATCCAGGCCATAGTGTTATTTTAGAGAAGCATATGTAGGGTTTTTAAGGATCTGTAGAATGCGTTGCATTTGCAGGTCGATACTACTGAAGTAGGCTCGGTTTGGAGACTCAAAGTATCCCAAACCTGGTGTAGCCACTGGTGTCTTGAAGGATCGTGTTCTCTTCAGAAATACTGTGACGCATAAGACTTTATGGAGGAGGCTCGACTGGCACTTAGCTCCGGAAAAAATGTGTTCCTGAAAATGTGATTATTATTATTTTAGAAAGATTTCCCCCCCCCCCCCTTTTTTGTTAATTGTATATCTTATTCCAAATCCCAACCCTGAAACGAACGATGAAGCAGTTGGCGACAAAGTTACGATATAATTTCAGACCGTGCCGTAAGTACAGGGGATCGGCTGTTTCGGCACCGTTTTTTTGAAGGACCGTTTTTAAATATAATTCTATATTTAAATCCCAGTGCAACCTGTCTGTGTTGGTTTTTTTTGGTTGTATTTATTCTAACTAGGTTTGCGGGGAACGAAGCGTTCAGGGCGAGTTCTGGGAGTTCTCTAAGCTCATAGCAATAAGTTGGCAAACATGAAGGCGAGGCTAAATGACTGCACGCGGTACGCGAGCAGCGGGGAGGCGGCGCTAATCGAGAGATCGCGGTGACGTGCTGAGCGTAGAGTTCATTAGTTTCATATCGCTCCCCGATTGTAATACTTCAAGATATCCCCTCTCCGCCCTCCTCCCCCCATCCACTCACCCAACACTCCACACTCCCTCTCTCCCCCCTTTTCATGTAAATGGTGTACACTTGACAGGGAACCACAGATGCTAAGTTCATATCTCTAATCTGAATCTTGAATGCTTTTTGTTCTTTTTCTAGATGCGTGTGTCCTATATAACCTATGCCTGTCAATACAGTATATTTAATATATGATTATGGTGTGCCTTTCTTAAGCTTTATTCAATTTGTTCGTGTGATGCATTTTTTTGTTTTTGGCATATGCTAGTTCATTCACTCAATCTTTTTGAAGGTTTTTGGAAAAACGTGTGCAATAGTGGCTAGGAATTAACAATCAGTTCTGTTAAAAAAAAAATAATACAACCTTGTTTTTATTATGTAAATGGAATTGCATATTATAACTGACAATAAATCCGTTTTTAATCGAAGAAACCGTTTTTTGTCCTTGTTTCTTTTTGACTTGAGCTTTTCAACCTGTAGACTGATTGGAAACCAGGTCAAAATTGGGCGTGTGGCTAACAAGGAAACAAGACGGGTTTCTGAGTGAAAGAACTAGCAACCAAAAAATGACATCTTAATGAATCTTAATGCCAACTCGTGTACGCAACACCGGCCCTAAAATGTGTTGTCATGACTCTGACTCCCAGACTCTGCAACGGTGTTTGTTCTGCTAATCAATCCATCTTATCAACATAGTGTTGACCAGCAGCCTATACAACAATCACCAATGAGAACGGCCCCATTTCTATTTTCTTTTTATATAAAGTTTCTTTTCACGAGCCGCACACAAGTAGCTTGACACTCCAATTGTACGTGCACTTGTTTTTGGACCGATCCTTTTTTTATTTCTTAATTATGATTAATATGCCGATTATCTTTTGTCAAGTTTGATAGAAGACTCTCACAGCCTCCCTTTTGGAAGCCTCCGTTGTTACTAATTGGCCGATGCTTGCTAATGATCGCTGTTCTCTTCACACAAGATTAATTCGAGCACGTTTTTTGCAGTTCTGGGACCAAAAAACAACCCAGAAATAGAAAAATCACAGACGTCACAGGACTGTGACATAATTCACCCTTTCTGTCACACAACGGGTGAATTATGAGCAGTTCAAGAGAGGCCATCTGGCCCAGTTGTTGAGCCACCTCAACCTGCTCACGTCATACATGTTTGGAAGTCTCAGCAACAATATTTCGGGTCTTAAATAGTCAATCGGCTGTGATTTAAGACGTGTCAAACGATGACGATGTGATAAACCGGGCACACATTTGAGACAATCTGGTTGATGATACACATATTAATCTTTCAATTCACCAAAAGTGGTTGCCCGTATGATGAATGGAGACCGTTTAGTAGACTACACTAACGGTGGTTTTCTCCCAGTTCTCAGACTATGTTCGGCCATCAGTTGAGCCTTCCAACCTCTTGAAAACCAGCCATTGTGGCTATCGACTGGCTCATTTAGTTTCATACTTCAGTCTTTCAAACACAGTTGGGTAATACACGTGTAGAATGTGTACCCCCACAAACATAAGTTATTCATTATTGATTCAAGCTATTCTTGTTCTTTAGACTGCTTTACATAACGTATCATTGAGTTTTTGCTCCATTTATTTCAAAGTCAAACTTAAACTCACAGCTTTGGAGGAGTAAAGAGTATGCTCTCTGTCTCTCTCTTCCTCTCGCTCTCCCTTTCTTCCTCTCGCCCCCTTCTCTCTCTCCCTCTAACTCAGGGACCCAGGCGCCCCTGGGGGCAGGGTTCGGAAACCCCTTTGCCTCGGGAGTCGGTACTAACTTGGGCTCTTCCAGCCTTGGAGGTACTACCTCTGTTCATCTTCTCATCATGGCTCATCAAACGAGTGTTTTCCTGTGTGTGTGTGTGTGTGTGCTTCACATTCTCAAACTATTCCTATAGATAGTTGAAATATTAAAATTGTCTTATAAAAAACACCAAGTTGTCACTGCAGCCATCACTGTTAAATGATCATCTGCATTTCACAGATGATTACATTTATTAAAAAGCTAAAAAGTGGAAAAAAAAGTCCCTTGGTTAATTGCGATGTGGGTGGATCTGCTTAAGTTAAAATGGAACATTTTAACAAGCAAAAGTAATGGCTGGAGGGAAACTGTTTGAGTATTTGAGACCCCCTCCTCCCTTGGATTTTAAATCCACATTTAGTCATGTGTAGCTCCCTTTTGTGTCCTTTGTTTCGCTCTCCCGAGTAGCGCCATGCATATCCATCGGTCGACGGATGCATGCATGAGAACCCACCGCGACGTCGCTGCGAGTTTGGTTGCTCGAGCCGTGCCCTCTTCACCACCGGGGCCGATCCAATAGTTTCACAATTTGTACCACCTTCTTTCTCGCCACCTTTGGCAACACGCAGCCAAACCGCCAGCTAACGTCGTTACACAATGCTGTGGTGGCCAGGGGACACTCTCCACCACAATGTGGGGGTTTTTCTTTCTGCCACAGCTGTCTGGATGCGATTTAGCCTCCCATTACACGCCATCTTCTGTTCTGGAGTTTTCTTTTTGTTTTCGTTTTTTTCCTCCAGTCTGTGCAATGGCAGTGAAATCCATCCTTTGACTCGCTGTGTGCCGCATTGTTCATCCTAATGGTCGTGTGTGTGGGTCTGTGTGTGTGAAGAGCTTTTATTTTATTCTCTCTTTTTTCATTTATTGTATTATTTTATGTGTGACTGTGTGCCTTTTTATTAGAAGCTCGGCTGCTACTTTCTGGGACTCTATTTGGTGTGTGTGTGTGTGTGTGTGTGTGTTTGTCTGTCTGTTTGTCTCACTGTCTCTGTCTCTCTTTCCACTATCGGTCTGTCTCTCTCTCTCTCCTTTCTCTGTCTCTGTATGCCTCTCTCTCTCTGTCTGTCTGTCTCCTCTCTGTCTGTCTCTCTCTCCCTCTTTCTCTCTGTCTCTCTCTCTGTCTGTTTGTCTCTGTCTCTCCTCTCTCTGTCTGTCTGTCTTCTGGGACCACTTTTGCTATGTTGGTGTGTGTGTTGGAGTGAGTGAGTGTGTGTGTTTGTGTGTGTGTGTGTGTGTGAGTGAGAGTTAACCTCCCTGTCTCTCTCCATCGCAGGCTATGGTGGGGGTCCGGGGTTTGGCGGGGTGGGCGCGGGGGTCTCCTCTTTCGTCTTCTCCACCAGTAAGCCCACAGGGGGCAGTCTGAGTGCAGGTACATCCACGTGATGCGGCCGTACCTGTGCGCGCCTCGGGAGACACACACTACACACACACACTACACACACAAACATGTACACAGAGAGACACACAGCGAGACAGACACTCACATACAGACACACTCAGACACACACAAGAGAGAGAGACAGACACACACACAGAGACAGACACACACACACACACACACACACACACACACACACACACACACACACACACACACACACCTGTGTCTAAAAGAGGGCGAAACCCCAAAGCGAACCCGTTTAATTTTGGGGCATGGCGGTGGGGAGTGGCTGCAGCAGGTGTTTGATACCCCCTCAGCCGAAAGTTACCGGGTTCGATGCCCCCAGATCCATGTCCACGGTTTACCTCTCGGCGTCCTCGAGCCAATCTGCCTCATCCCACCTCGCCGCCCCTCACCCCTCCCCTCTCTACCCGCTCCTTAATCGCTCTTTACTCCATTCGCATCCAAGTTGGCTCCAAGTCACGTTGGATAAATGGTCGCATGGTGAAAACGCCATGTTATTGTACAACGTGGACAAATTCAAATGATCTGTCCCGCTGTCGTGGTGTGTCATGGTCGCTTTGCTCTCTTTCACTCTCTCCCTCCCTCCCTCGCTCTAATGTAGATAGACGGTATTTCTGTTAGCACGTTAGCAGTGGAGGAGTGTGCACCTTTTCTGGTATCCATTTATTTAAAGTGTCTGTCTCTCACTCTCCGTCTGCTCTCCAGGCTTCGGGAGCAGTAACACGTCGGGCTTCAACTTCAGCAACCCGGGCATCAACGCCTCGGCGGGCCTCACCTTCGGGGTGTCCAACCCCCCCGCGGTGGGCTTCGGGACCCCCGGCGCCCTGCAGCTCAAGAAACCCCCCGTCGGCAACAAGCGGGGCAAGAGATAGAAACCACCGCCACCAACGACGACAAAATACAAAATAAAAACTAAACCTTTAAAACGTATCGATGGGAGCCAAGCGATGCGAGCAAAATCGGCACCAAGAGATCATCGCGTCAACCATCGGCTAACGAGAGACTTGTCTTGATCTGAGGTTATAGCACAAGGCGACGGCATCTTGAACATGTTTTAGGGTTTTTTGTTTTGTCTTTTGCTTGAACTATCTTCATCTCCAACACAATGTAATTGTAGTTCCCCAGTGTAGCTCATCCATATATATATATATTTGTTTCCTCTATTGGTTTTAAATGTTTTCTTTGCAAAAGCTCCAAACAAAGGGGAGTGAGGTGGGCTGTTTGGTGCCGTCGAGGGTATATTGTCCACGTTGGGCGTCTTGTAGTCGTAGTGTGGTCGTTGTGTTCCTCGATGGGAATCTGTTCACCCCGTAGACGCTGACACTGTGGGATGTGCCATTCAGTCTCGTGTAAAAGGTAGCGTTCTCTAAGCTGCTTACGTTGTCGCATTCGAAGAGCATGACTTTGTCCACTTGCGTTGGCTCGGTATGTTGCTTGAGTACCTTTGCTGTTCCAGCACCGCGGCGATGTTGGTAACGCTCCGTTTAATACACACAGGTGATGCATCGAGCATAAATGAAAATCGGCAATGCGTTCAGTCAGGATAAGTCTCAATTCCAATTCAACCATTTGAAATGCGTTTCAAGCCCCGGGGAGCCCAGGACCGAAACAGAAACGATGTTACTTCAAGCAAAGGGAATGACGCGTGTGTGTTGTGTCAAGCTGACATTGAGCGAACCCTCGATGCATTTTCCAAACCCAAAATGAAATCCGATTCAAGACTTTTTATAGGGACAGGAGACGGTGCACAAGAGACAGATCTTTTTTTTGGGGGGGTGGGAGGGAGAAGTTTTATTTTTGTATTAAGTGGAGAAATACATACATTTTCTTAGGGGTGGGTAACCAGCACATTGGGGGTGTGGTCCCTGAAGTCCAGACAACCCTAAGTTGTCATCATAATAGCGTCCATGCAGCCTCATCAGTTTTGTATGATTGCTTTCCAAACACACTTTCTGTGACTTTAAGATGTCTGCCCAATGTGGGGACAATGGAGAAGGCGGCAGGGAGGCATACTGTGTTCTTGATACTCGGTGGCTTCTAAGTGTTAGTTTTGAGTCTTTAAGGGATTCGACGCGCAGATTTTTCCGTCTGCTCCATGTAGGCTATACTGACCTGTGTACATTTTCTGTTTGCACTCGCTAGAGAATGAGCTGGCTGGTGACTTTGTGAATGTGCCTGCCTCACGTACTTGTGAGATATATTGTCCGTCATTCGCAGACTTATTTTGTCCTTCTATTGTCCATACATCTGTCTGCTACCAAAAACTACACATAAGTACTTGTGCTGTTTTTTTTCTTTCTCCCACTGATCTGTATGTGTAAACCTGTATTTTCAGAAAAACGTCTTTATTAATAAAATACTTAAGATGTCTGCCGTGTGTGTGTGTGTGTGTGTGGACGATGTTTCATGACCCCTTACATGTACAGATGATGGAATGCAAACGAACGTTATTATACACTCTTGCTCTCAGCAAAGAATGTCAGACAATTATTACTGACAAATGTATTGCAAAGATGATGAAAAAAAAAACCATGTCTGGTTGGATAAAAAAAAAAAAAAACAGTTAAAAAAAAAAAAAAACCATGAGAAAATAACAAGTGGGATTATTGGGAAAAACAAAAACAAACTGCAATTGAGGGCATCGTTATAATAAACTGGTAAACAGTAAAGTATTAAAAGATGATGCTCTGCTGCTGCCGTTGCTACGCGACGCTTGATCAGCTGGTAAACAACACCACGTTGCCATGGAGATAAGGACCTCCCCTCCTCCTCTCTCTCCGTCTGTGTGTTGTTGGCGTCGACGTCCTGGAGGATTCATCCCCGAAACACATTCACGTTCAATAAGAGTTCAGTATTCACACCAAACCAGGTAATCTTTATTAATAATTATTATAGAGTTAAGTATTATTATAGAGTTAAGTTACGTTGAGAGCTGCCTTGTGAGTGTGTGTGAGATAAAAGCCTCAGCTCATGTAAAGTCCATATATATATTTATATTATATATAAATCCCAACATTAGAGCAGCTTATAACGAGCCTACAAATATATTATTAGACATTTTTTTGTAACCCACTTTTTTTCAGTTGACTCACTTACCTGTATATATTTAGTTCTTTATAATTATATTTTAGATACTCATATTTATACATTTGATTGCAATATTGCAGCTTTGTTTACATATTTCTTTGTTATAGAATATCTGCAATTGTACATTTGTAAATCGACAATTGTAAATTAGATTTGTTTTGTTTTTATTTACCACTCGCTTTGACAATGTTAATGTACGTTTCCCCCATGACAATAAAGATCTTTAAAATTGAAATTGAATTGAAATTGATATACAGTGTGCTACAGCACCGTGAGACCACCCAGATCTCGCGAGATCCAATGATAGGGTTTCTCATTGCGAATGCGCATGTTGGATCAGGAAGATCTCGCGAGATCTAATGATGGTTCTCTGGGCAAGTTGTATCTGGAAGATCTCGCGAGATCTAATGATATTTCTGCTCGCGAAAGCTCCAGTTGTATCTGGAAGATCTCGCGAGATCTCATGATGTTTCTCATCGCGAACGCGCCAGTTGTATCCGGAAGATACAACAGGTTACAGAAGTAGTTCTACCTGAAGTGCATTCGTTACTTGGTTGCTTAATTGCTGGTTTTTAATTGGTTGTTTCCGCAGCCCAGGCCCAGCCATGCCCCCTCCGGCAGACACCATGTACTGCAGCCAGCAGATCCACATCCCCCCAGAGCTCCCTGACCTCCTGAAGCAGTTCACCAAGGCAGCCATCAGAACCCAGCCCAGGGACGTGCTGCTCTGGTCTGCATCGTAAGCACAGAACCCCCCCCCATATTAGGATATATTATTTTAAGTTGTGTTTTAAGTGCAATTTGTATGTGCAATACAACTTCTCAATATTACCTTTCAATATGACCTGGCGGTATTACCTTTCAACATCATGTGCAATATTCTTAATATCTTAATATCACGTGCAATACTACAACTACAATACCATTGCCACCGTTTAAGTTGTGTTTGAAGTTGTTTATGTGTTTTATGTGCAATACTGCTTTTCAATATTGCCTTTTGATGTTACCTTGCAATATTACCTTTCATTTCAATGTCATGTGCAATATTCTTCATATCTTAACATCATGTGCAATACTATTTCTCAATGCCATTGCCAACTTATTTTTATAACTAATAAATATGTCTTACCTATATTGTTATTCTATTAGGCATATACGCTGTACATGCATTATTCTATTGTTTTTATTCTTATGTTGTTGGTATTTTTGAGCAACCTCTGGCACAAGTTCTATCTTATCTTATCTTATCTTGAATTCAAGGTATACAACATATATGTCCTCTTGGGATCAATGGGACATTCATTCATTAATGCATTGCTATGCTACATATCACCTATAAATTACTTTTCTAAATCGTCTTCCTAGGCCCTACTCTTAAAGTGAACATTGTGCTTGTAATCCAAGATGTAGAATGTCTTATCTTAATTAGATCATAAATAGTAATACGTAGAAATAAAAATCTAGCAACATGATGTACCCAAATATAGCCTAATTCCTTCCTGGCAACTGAGATATTCCTCTTAAGGTAATTAAGCAACAACAGCTTGGGTGAGATCTGTC
>PIJE02001546.1:60532-68032 GCA_002895965.2 Coryphaenoides rupestris | reverse complement strand
TTATATGCATCAGAGTATAGAGTAGAGTCGGCCTATACATCTGAGTTTACAGTACATTAGAGTACACAGTATATCTGAGTATAGGCTGCGGATAACATCAGACTATACAGTTATATTACAGCATATAATCAGATTTATTGATTATACACCAGCATATACATCAGAGTATGTATACTTTACACAGGGTATGCGACATACAAAGAGTACATTTGTTGAGGAGAGACAGCATATATCGCTGTCGGTACATAAGATAAGAATAAGATATACTGGTACATCAGACAATACATACTGTAATATTAGAGTTTACTGTACATCAGAGTTATACTGAGTATACATCCCAGACAGTATTTCTGAGTCCTGGCAGAGGACGAGAAGCCAGGGGGGGGGGGGGGTGGAAACAGGCCGAATCTATAATAATCAGATTGGAGACCCCATTGGTTTGGACATTGAATAGATATCTGATAAGCCGGTAAATTATAATGAACACTAAGTTGACTGGTGGTCCAGAGCCTGCTCAGTTTGAGAACCCCAGCCCCACAACCCCCCCCCATCTTCCATCTAACAGAACTGAGCTCTGTCTAATGTACCCATGAGGTCATCGGCGTCCTGTTAGCACGAAGAGAGCGGCCGCGGAAAAAAGACCGACGAGTTGAATAGCGTGCGTGCCATTGAGCGGCCTGCAGTGAGCAACGAGCGACGCCGCGGCCTCACTTACGCTGCGGGGCGGGCTGGATGCGTCTGGTGGGAAAAAGGGTTGCTGACATTTTATTGTGTTGTGTTGCCGTCTCTCTCTCTGTCGTGTGTGGTGGTGTGTCTGTGTGTGGATGAAGAAGACGAGGAGGCAGTGTGTGGGGGGGGGGGGTTGTGTCGGGTTGACCATGCAACCCGTCGGTTTCAATATCGCCGTTATCCGTTCTCATTTGCCAGACCGATTATGCAGGGAACGTAACAAGTACAAACACCGCAAACATGTGGTTTGTGAACTCCGTCGGGTGTGCGTGGTGTGTGTGTGTAACCTCCGTGTGGTGGTGCGTGTGTGTGTGTGTATGTGTGTGTGTGTGTGTGTTTGCTCACATTTGCTCACATGCGATACCGAAACAGAGCAGATAGACAGAGAGGGAACACGATGGTGGAGAGCGAATGAGAAGTGATTCACCGTTGATTTTACCGTAAATTCAGTTTCCTGGAAAACAGCCTGCATGTCAATGTGACCTGCTTTTAAAAGGAACTCCTATTATACCACCAGGTGTGAGCGCTATTAGCTCTTCCAAGCAGTTTCCGAATCTCCATTGGGAGTGCCTACCCAGATGTACTGTACGTTGGATAGATCAGCCTACCGGTTGCTACATACAGTCCACTGGGTAGGTCTGGTAAGGCTGATCTATCCACCATGCTGTACATCCGGGGTGGACAAACTCCCACTTGTGATGTCAAAAACCGGGATGAAACCCGGCATGGAATGGCTGATCACGCTCACACCTCTGTGGTTAATAGTAATATGTCTCCTTCAAGAAACATTTGTTTTTGGCACGATTTTTATATTTCTCGTCAAAATAAATCATCTGGAGTTTCCTCGCTCCTGAACACGGTGCTCCACGCGGTGAAACACAGTACACACAGCTGAAACACAGACACCACCACTGAAACACACACCACACACAGACAACACACTGAAACACAGGACACACACAAGACACACAGTGAAACACAGACACACAGTGAAACACAGACACACAGTGGAAGACACAGACACAACAGTGAAACAGCAGTGAAACACAGACAGCACACAGACACACAGTGAACACAGACAAAACACTGAAACACAGTGAAACACAGTGGAACACCAGACACACAGTGGAAACACAGTGAAACACAGTGAAACACAGACACATAGCTGGAAAGCACAGTGAAACACAGACACACAGTGAAACAACAGTGAAACACAGACACACGTGAAACACAGGACAGCACAGTGAAACACAGTGGAACCAGACACACAGTGAAACACAGGACACACCAGTGAAAAAAACCCCACAGTGAAACACAGAACACACACTGAAACACACTGAAACACAGACACACACAGACACAGTGAAACACAGTGAAACATAGACACACAGTGAAACACAGACACACAGTGAAACACAGACACACAGTGAAACACAGTGAAACACAGACACACACAGACACACAGTGAAACACAGACAAACACTGAAACACAGTGAAACACAGTGGAACACAGACACACAGTGAAACACAGTGAAACACAGACACACAGTGAAACACAGTGAAACACAGACACACAGTGAAACACAGACACACAGTGAAACACAGTGGAACACAGACACACAGTGAAACACAGTGAAACACAGTGAAACACAGACACACAGTGAAACACAACTGAAACACAGACACACACAGACACAGTGAAACACAGTGGAACACAGTGGCGCTTTCATCTGCACGGAAGGGCTGGGCGCCACCGTTGTTGGATGATAAAACAGAACCAACAGTTTATGCATCTGCTGGCAGACCGTAGGCACAATTCTGTTTCACTCTTATTTTCACTTTCAAGCGTTAATAATACTGTCCAACATCATGTGCTATATTATTATTATTATTATTATTATTATTATTATCATGTTGTCTATAAATATTATCTATCACACTACTTTCGAAGTAAGAGCGTGGATTTAGGCTCAGGAAAATGCAGATGGGGACAAAAGTAAAAAGTCAAGCTAAAGCAGGACTTTATGTCATGGAGTAGGGGCTGGGTATCGAATTCCGGTACTTTTTTTGGGGTACCGACCGAATCACTGCGGTACTACCGAGCACCGGCAGAGGTCAGAACATCGGTGCCAAACTTCGGTACCTTTTTTTTTTTTTCCCCCTCGTCTCTCAATCCAATCACGATATTTGTTCTATAATCTAACGTGACTGCTGGTTAGGTGGCGGTATCAAGGACGTATTGTTGTTTAGGACATTGGTGGACATCATATTGCGCCAAGGATGCGCAATGACGCTCCCGTGAGGCGCGCGACGGCTCCGAGTTAGCGTCTCTGTGGGGGCGGGGCTCCGTTAATCGCGTCCTTGCGTCCCTACGTCACTACGCATGTAAACACTGAGCCATGTGGATGTCCAAACCACGGTCCAAGGTCTGGTTACATTTAGTATAAAGTAGGGACGTGCAAAATGTAATATTTGTGATCAGACCATAGCTGACGCGGGTGGCAACACTTCTAATTTAATGAAGCATTTAATCTCTCACGTCATTAACCTGAGACAAGAGAGCTGCACTGTGTTTGACTGTAAACACCGACTACTGACGTTACTACTAGCGGTAACGTTAACGATAACGGGGAACAGACTGCTTCCTCAACATGGATAGAGTCAGTTAAAAATTTGGACATTTTAAACTTAAAATGCATCAATCTGGTGCAATTTGAGAGCTTCTTTCTGTGAAAATGTGAAAATGTTAGACATCAAGTTAAAACTGGGATCAAACTGGGTGGGATCATTAAAGCTCAGTTTTCATTC
Organism: Coryphaenoides rupestris; assembly: GCA_002895965.2. Classification (NCBI taxonomy): domain Eukaryota; kingdom Metazoa; phylum Chordata; class Actinopteri; order Gadiformes; family Macrouridae; genus Coryphaenoides; species Coryphaenoides rupestris. The sequence continues at coordinate 64,495 of PIJE02001546.1, read as the reverse complement.
TGTTGTGGGCCGCCACAAATAAATCAATGTATGGGAAACACGGCCTAGTTTACTAATGTCTAAGTGAAAAAGGAGCAATAAATATTTCATACTTGAAATGAATGACACTTGGACTCTTTCTATTTGGAAAAACTAATGTAAAAAGACTTGTATTACAGTAAAAACATGTTCCGGCGATTGCATTATGAAATGTGCTTTTATTTACACATGGGTATCGAAAAAAGTATCGTTTTGGCACCCAGACCGGTATCGAAAAATATGCGGTATCGAAAACGATACCCAGCCCTAGTTTTGAGATGACGATGGGTAGTTACTTCTAGTATAACTTACTTCTAAACATTTGCCCATAGTAGCCATTTTCTGTGGGGGTTATATACTGTAATTCTCAAGGAGACCGTGATATCCCAACCAAACTATTTTACGTTTAAAGTTTGACTTACTCCCCAGGAAAGTTACGAGCTACACTGCTAGAATTAAACCAACCAGATCCCCTTTTTTAATCAAGTCTTCACTGGGTTTATTGAACTTGATCTCTTACTTAAATTACACAGAGTTGAACACACACACACACACACACACACACACGAGAGCCAGAACACACAATCTATGAGGTCATGTCCTCATCACTCAACTCCCTTCACCGGGTTGTGTGTATGTGTATGCCTGTGTGTGTGTGTGTGAGTTTTGCGGTGTGTGTGTGTGTGTGTTGTGTGTGAGAGTTTTGCAGTGTGTGTGTGTGTGTGTGTGTGTGTGTGTGTGTGGCAAGTGTCAACATAGTCCTTGGATCGGGTCGGGTCCCTACTGTTTTGGAATACATCGGTGTGTTTGTGGTGTTGTGTGTGAAAATGTGTTGGTGGACTGATTCCGTGCCACACTGACGTATATCAACTCTGTATAAAACCATAATAGCATCACAGGCTAGCGTGCAAACACAGGCAGACGCATTAACCTTAATTAATCCACTCTTATGAAGTACGCTGCATCATCTTGCCCCCCTCCTCTCCCTCTCTCTCTCTCACTCACTCTCTATCCACTGTATCGCTGTGTCTCTCGCCCGCTCCCACAAAAGTAATTTTCCCAAATCGTGGGTGAGATCATGTGACAGGTGACAGGTCAGGGCAGGACAGCCGGCGCCACACACACCACACACACACACACACACACACACACACACACACACACACACACACACTCAGACACACCACCGACATGGTGGTGTGTGTTGCAGGCACACACACACAGATATATACTGTAAATATATATATATATAGAGAGAGAGACAGAGAGACAGAGAGAGACATAGAGACAGACAGAGCGAGACAGAGAGACATAGAGAGACAGAGATAGAAAGAGACAGATGCTCCCAGTAAGCCGTGCTACATCTGAGTATAGCAGGAAGACAGAGAGACAGACAGACAGAGAGATGGGATTTGACGAGGCCGGCGTTTCTGGCGGTGATGGTGGTGGTGATGATGATGGTGATGATGATGATGGTGATGATGCAACCCGCTCGTACTGACGAGTGGAAAAATCAAGCGGGGAGTTTAGGACCCAGCAGACCAGATACAGAGAGGCTTTATGAGTCCTGGCTGCAGACAGATGGGGGGGTTCATACACAGGCTATTGATGAAATGTGGTGTGTGTGTGTGTGTGTGTGTGTTGTGTGTGTGTGTGTGTGTGTGTGTGTGTGTGTGTGTGTGTGTTGTGTGTGTGTGTGTGTGTGTGTGTGTGTGTGTGTGAGGAATATGACCGTGTGTGTGTGTTTGTTGTTTGTGTGTGTGTGTGTGTGTGTGTGTGTGTGTGAGGGTGAGGAATATGACCGTGTGTTTGTGTTTGTTTGTTTGTGTGTGTGTGTGTGTGAGGGTGAGAGTGAGTATTGATGTGTGTGGTGTGTGTGTTGTGTGTAACTGCTGGGGTGGGTGTTTTGGTGTGTGTGTTGAGAGAGAGTATGAGTGTGATATGTGTGTGTGTGTGTGTGAGGGTGAGGAATATGACCCGTGTGTTTGGGTGTGTTTGTTTGTTGTTTGGTGTGTGGTGTGTGTGAGAGTGAGTATGTGCTGTGGTGTGTGTGTTGTGTAACTGCTGGGTGGGTGTTTTGTGTGTGTGGTGTGTGTGGTTGTGTTGTGTGGTTGTGTGTGAGAGTGAGTATTGTTGTGTGTGGTGTGTGGTGTGTGTGGAGAGTGAGTTATGTGTGGTGTGTGTGTTGTGTGTGTAACTGCTGGTGGGGTGTTTGTGTGTGTGCGTGGGTGGTGAGTATGAGTGTGAATACTGTGTGTGTGTCGTGTGTGTGGTGTGGTGTGTGTCTGCGTAGAGATCAAACACACACACATCAGGGAGAGGGAAAAGACAAGTAGAAGAGGAAACCACCGGCAAGAGAGAAAGGAAACCATGCCACTTTCTTGGCAAAAGTGATCGAGGTTCGAGCAAGCAACCAACTGTGCTCCTACATGTGTACTAACTACCAGCCTCGACCTCTCCAGCAAGGCTTGGTGGGGTTGGGGGTGGGGGTGGGGTGGGGTTAAGTAGAGTAGTGGGTGTGTTTATTGCAAACTCGTAATCACTGTTATTAGGAGTGCAGACGTGCAGTCCTGGGCCCGACGGTGGAGACTCTGACACACTGTGCCTCCCGAACAACGCCCCCCAACCCCCCAACTCCCCCCCCCCCCCCTTATGACGATTGTAGTTGCACGAGGGGTTCCATTTGTCGGCGTTTGCACACACTGTGGATGAAGTTGTGTCACAAGCGGCTCGGCTCGCTCGTGGCGGGGAGGTAATGAAATGACCCACATGGGAAGCTGACACAGTCATGAGGCCCGGGGGGGGGGTTTGAACCCGGTCGCCAAACAATCCATCAATCCATCAAATCAATCAATGACCTTTTATAACTTTTATAACTGCGGTCGGCTGTCGGGCGTTTTGCACGTAAGAATTTCACTCACTGCTTATACTTTGTGAAACTGTGAAGTGACAATAAAACGCTTGAAACTTGAAACCTCTGGATGACGCCAACACCACCACCACCACCAACACCACCACCACCACCACTGCCGCCGCCGCCGCCGTCATCCAACCAACCGATCGTTAGCTGCTAGATCCCTTTTTGCTATTTGAATGTTGAACATTGATTTTGCATATCACCTTTCTTCCAAAAAGAGAGAGAGAGACAGAGAAGGACAGACAGAGAGAGAGAGACAGCTGGAGAGGGGGAGAGTCAGAGAGTGAGAGAGACAGCAAGGGGGAGAGACAAGAGAGAGGCAGAGAGAGAGAGAGAGAGTCGGAGACAGACAGAGAGAGAGAGAGAGAGAGAGAGAGAGAGAGAGAGAGAGAGAGAGACAGCTGGAGAGGGGGAGAGTCAGAGAGAGAGACAGCAAGGGGGAGAGACAAGAGAGAGGCAGAGAGAGAGAGAGAGAGCAGGAGAGAGAGAGAGACAGCTGGAGAAGGGGAGAGACAGAGAGAGAGCGAGACAGACTGAGAGAGGGAACTACGCACTTTTTATGGAAGCAGCGGTTTCAATTCAAAGTAATATACAAATAGTAGAGATATAATAAAACAACATCTCTCAGTGAGTGAGACACACAAGATGGAGGTGATTACAGGTTTCAGCTCGTGGACATCTCTCCTTCGCCTTAATCTGCAACGCCCATCTCTCTGTCCCTCTCTCTCTCTCTGTCCCCCTCTCTCTCTCTCTCTCTCTCTCTCTCTCTCTCTCTCTCCATCTCTCTCGTTCTATATATCCGTCTCACAGTTGGTGACTGTCTGATAAGGCTTAGCGGGTCTATTCCTGGCCCTGGATCTACCCCAGATTACTGATTGTGTGTTCTCGCTGTGTGTCGCTCGTGGGCTAATAATAAGTTGGCCACATGTCAGTCGTACACGCGTGTGTGTCTGTCTGTGTGTGTGTCTGTGTGTGTGTGTGTGTGTGTGTGTGTGTGTTGTGTCTGTGTCTATCTGCGCACGATTGTG
>PIJE02001546.1:37500-52500 GCA_002895965.2 Coryphaenoides rupestris | reverse complement strand
ATGGGGTCATGTGATTATGACACCCCCCCCCCCTAGCCCTATAGCACCCACCTAAGGGTAAGAAACGACTCCCTTAATTAACAAGGAAGAAATCTGGAGAAGGGACTCAGAGTGGGGGATCCCTCCTTCCAGGGACGGTTCGGAGTGCAATGGGTGTCATAAAGGGCTTGAAAACCAGCCTTTCTCAATGCTAGCCTTCCATGCATCCTGATTCATGCCCTCCTCCTCATCCCTCCTCCTCCTCTCCCTCCAGGTGTGTCCAGAGAGGCCTCCCCGCGTGGGCAAGCGACGCCTCGCCGTGTCCGAGATCCTGCAGCGGCGGCGTGACCGCCACGTCAAGGAGCTCCGCCCACAAACCCTCGACCCGGACGCCGCCGACCGCCAGGACATCCCCCAGATCCCCAACTCCCGGGTCACCACCACCACCACCACCACCACCACCACCGCACTCACAGCAGCGGGCAACGACTCTGCGGAGCGGTGCACCAGCCTCCGTCGATCCAGCCTCAGTCCCTCCCTGGCCGCCACGGCAACATCGTCAGCCTCAGGCGGGGGCGGGGCCGGGGGCGGAGACAGCGGGGCGGAGGTGGCGGAAGTCCGGCGTACCAGCCTGCTGCCCATCGCCCAGCTGCTACCGCCGCGGCGTAAGAGCAGCGTGTGGCCCGGCCACACCGCCGCCGTCGTGGTGCCCAAGGTCCGGGTGTCCAAGGCCCCGGCGGCCACCTACGAGCCCGACCGCGCCCGCCGGAAGAGCAGCGCGCCGCGGGGCAACGGCGCCGACGGCCGCGGGCTCCTGCAGGTCCCCAAGTGGAGGTACAAGGAGGTGAAGGAGGAGAGGAGGCGGGCGGAGGAGGCGGAGAGGAGGAGGCTCGAGGCGGCCGCCGCCACCGCCGCCACCACCGCCACCGCTAACAAAAAACACCTCAGCGCCACCACCGGAAAGAAAGCTGTAAACAGAGAGAGGAAGTGATGACAGGGTGGGCTCTAAAGAGACAGAGACAGGAAGTGATGTCAGCAGAATGTAAACAGACCGAGAGAGAGGACCGCAGAGAGGAAGTGATGTCAGGAAGAGCATGATCGAGACGGTACAGATAATGGATTCAGGGGATTTTTCTGCTAGGCCAGCCAAAGAAATATATACAGTATATGTAGGCCCTGCTGTCTCTTATTAGCTTATAAATAATAATTATCCAAGATAATTATTACAATAAAAAGAGGTATTAATCTGAATTAATACTAACAGGGCACCACCCTGAAGTCAGGGACCAATAAGCGGACAGTGGATTAATTCTCATAAGAATATACTGAACTAAACTGGGATTCTGATAATTTTTTTATTGATAAATATAATCATAGTTACCATTAATAGTTCAGGAATTTTTACGAGATTAATCCAGTGTCCGGTTACTGGTCCCTCAGGGTGGTGCCCCGTTATTATTAATTCAGATGAATACCTTTTTTATTTGAATAATGAATAACTATCTTTGATAATTATTATTTATAAGCTAATAGTCGACAGTAGGACCTACATACATATATATATATATATATATATATATATAAATATATACTGTACAGTACATACAGTCTGACATGTTGTGTGTGACATGTTAAGCTGGATTACAGACCCATGGTGCACCACTGGGAAGATCACGTTGTGGTGACCGGCTCCATTTTGAATTTTCGCGACCTGGATTAAAAGTGAAGTGTTGTAACAGAGACTGACGGTTGAAGGGCCTGCAGGACGAGAATCCAAGCCAAGCCACAATAAGGGAGGAGAAGGAGGAGGAACTCGATGAACATCGTATCGTCCATCGCATCAATGGATTTTATAAATGGACTTTCTACTTGAACAGTTTCTTACTAACTTATTCTTGTATTTATTGCTTTTAAACTGAATTTATTGCTTTCAAATTGTCTTTATTTTGTTACAAACACCGTATAGCGAACCAGAACAAACGTTTGTTCACGTGTCTACCTTATTTTTCCTTAAAAAGGAGCAATACCTTTCTAAAGACTTGTGAAATAAAGTCTGAAAACTCTAAGTAGCTTTTACTGTTGCAGCATGTCATAGTTTGGTTGAATTCAAATAGTTTTTCTTAGATTCGTTTGCTTTGATAACCAGCCCAAGAATGTATTTTGCATAATTGTACTTTGCAAAGTCTTTTTATATTTAGAGACATAAGCGCTTTTTAATGACGAGTTTGAAGTTAACATTTAAAGGATTTAAAATGTAAGAGAGTTTTTGGAAGATGCTAATGGGAATCTGTGAACAACTAACTACATTTTTGTCCTCTCGCGACCAAAACCCAATAATTGTAAAACACTGTTTTCATGCGACACTTTAAAATTGTAAAATGTGGATCACAGAAAAGTCTGAATCCATTATCAATTGTTTACATCGGAGTCTTGTTTACACTGGCTGACGACAATAAGAATTCTACAAATTAGCATTCAACACGATGGGAATGGAGTTCAAATAATAAAGATACAGTCAATAAAGTGAGTGTCCATCAACAGTTGGATGTGACGTCGGATGAGGTAATACTCGGGACAGTATACTTACTGACACTGAGTACTTTGTTCCAATCGCTGTGAGGAAAGACACCGGAGTACACAGCCGAGACAATATTATGCACGACGTAAAAAAGGGAACGCTGATGGTATCAAATATACCGGGCGCCGGGCTACAATAACAATCTCCATCTCCAATAAATGACGAGGACAAATGAAGTCACCAAACACGTTCATGAACCCCATGACAATGGACGGATGTCTTACTGATTCACATACTGTATATTAATTTCCCTTCTTCACTTCCCTTGTTCACTCAATCACTTCTCTGGTAAAATAATCACGTACCCGCTTGGCTTTAATATTGTGGGAAACACCGATGTGCGAGGAAACACCCATGAGGGGGAGCGAGGGAGAGAGGGAGAGAGGGAGAGCAGTGCTAACAACATTATTGGGATTTGAAGAACACAATTTCACGCTCCCAACTCCCCGCAGCACTCGCCACTTAAGTGCCATCCAAAGCTCACGCGTGTGTGTGTGTGTGTGTTGTGTGTGTCTAATATACATGCTGATGAGTCGCTGTGGGTTATGAGCGGGGCCAGACATCATTTTCTTCAAATAAAAGTCAGGGACTTCACAGCAGTACCCAACACTGCTCCCGGGGAGCGGGGAGGGTGGGCTGGGGAGCTGGGGGGGGGGCCGGGGATGCTGGGGGGTTGTGGGTAATGTGAAGCCACCCCCGCCCCGAATAATGGATGAGTTGAACTAACATCCGCGTTTCCATAACCTCGCATCACACTCACAGATCCTCCTCTCTCGACGCCGCTCGCCTTGGTGATGGAATAACAGGAATCGAAGCAGAGTCTGGGACACACAGCAAAAGGCTGTTTGTTTTTAGGGTTAGGGTTTCATATTAGGGTTAGGGTTTCATATTGGGGTTAGGGTTTCATATTGGGGTTAGGGTTTCATATTGGGATAAAGGTTTCATATTAGGGTTAGGGTTTCAAATTAGGATTTCGGGTTAGCGTTGAGGTTTAGGGTCAGGGTTAGGGTTTTCTTTTAGGGTTAGGGTTTCATATTAGGGTTTCGAGGTAGGGTTAGGGTTTAGGGTTAGGGTTTAAGGCTTTACACCCTCCCCTGTCAGTCTAGGCTACTCTGCCTCCCTACCCACCCCTCCATTTGGAGGGGTGAGAGGGAGAGGTGAAGAGAGAGAGCGAGAGAGAGCGAAACAGATAGAGAAAGAGGGAGAGCGAGAGGTTAGGGTCAGGGTTAGGGTTAGAGTCAGGGTTAGGCTAGGGTTGGGGTTTCATACTACGGTAGGGTTGGGTTTAGGGTTAGTTTAGGATTAGGGTTAGGGTTTGCTTTTAGGGTTAGGGTTTCATATTAGGGTCTCATGTTAGGGTTATGGTTTCATATTAAATTAAAAATGTTTTTCATGTAAAATGTACACATTTTGTAATGTAATTCTATTTTTTTTAATGTAATTTCATTTTTTTATTTAAATGTAATTACAAAATATATGTACATTTCAAAAATAAATTATGTAAAAATGTAAACAAAATTAATGTCACATTTTTGTCAGAATTATTGTCATTCTTCAGGTAGATTTTTTTGTTGTTTTTTAAACAATGTAAAAAAATTATAAATAATAATACAAAATAAAGAAAAGAATATAGCTGCAGGCAGCAATGCGGGGCCCTAACTAACATGGCCAAGCTTGATGAGGACTTCTTATCTATTGACCTAGACATTGCACATTAACCCTTGTGTTCAGGTCATGTTTTTGATTCTCATCCAATGTTCGTGGGTCTGGTGGACCCACTGCATTATTGAGTTTTTAAATCAATAAAGCCATAACAACTTATATAAAGCATTATTTTTGCATTAGCATTAGCTTACCACCAAAATGGTCAAATTTCAAATGCCTGTAGTTTCCATGTTATTTTAGATATCAACACCTGAGCCGACATGGTACAATGTGGTGGTGTCCTCTTAATGTCCAGTCCGCTTCAAGTCCCTAGCTTATTGTGGCAACAAGTTATAAACACTTGAACATTGTGCATATTTTTTTTCCTATTGATATGCCATTCTTCCCGCCATTTTGGAATATATCTCTTAGCTGTTAACACCCTATGAGAGGACCTGCATCCTACATGTACATGAGCCATTTCAGACCTATCGGACCTACGCTAGATTTTAAGTACATTTTTATAACTTTAGCAAATTTTTCCACCTGCAGAAAAATCCATCATGGCGGACTTTATGGGTTCTTGAGGCAAATTTGTTCCCCATGAGGAAATACACAAGGATACCTGGTTTCATAAAGTTTCATCAAACGGGGTGGAAATGGCAGCATTTAGAAATGTCCGTATTGAATCGGTTACTGTAGCGCCACCTATGGACGAGTCATAGTCATTCTTTCTGGCATAGTTACTCATGGTCTGTAGTTTGGACATGGTCATTTATAGCATTTTTGGTCAAGGACTTTTCTCGTAAGAATAGTACGAGAAAATAATAATAATGCCACCAATTACAATAGGGTTCCTACTACGTAGGACCCCTAAAAACCCTAACCACAGACACAAAAAAACACACACACACACACACACACCTCTCAGACGGTTCACTGCAAATTGAAGAGGGCAAGAGGAAACACGGCCTTTACCACTTGTGACAGCCATTATGTCATCGTTATGTGTTTCACTTCTGCACAGACACCACGGACCACAACTTGGTGTCTGGTACTTAAGGGGCCACAACTTGGTGTCTGGTACTTAAGGGGCCACAACTTGGTGTGTGGTACTTACCAGGGGCCGTCTGAAGCCATTAAGGGAAGTGCTTCTCTCCATTACAGAGAACCAGTGGCCCCACCTGCTGGTTACATTCAGTGACATGGAGCAGAATTCATAAGGCTGGACTGTGTTGGACTGGACTGGAAAAAACCAAAAAACTCCACTCGTTGATGTGATCAACTCAAAATACAAAGAATACCAGACGCAAGAATGATTAACTGTTCCAAAAGGCGCAAACTATTTGCACGTAATATCACATTATGCTTAGAATATGAACCAAATTGGCACAGTTGGACCGAATGCGACTGTGTGAGAAGAATTGCATTCATTATGCATCAAGGAGGAACTGTTCAACACAAATGATTATGTATGATACACAAGTGAGTCATTTAATTTCCATAAAAGTCATGGTTCATGAAACACACAAAGCTGTTAATGGCCAATATCCCACCACGGTGGCTGAGGCTATGTTTGTCTTTTTTCCATCGTACAAATCATAACGTGAAATTAATGTTATTAGCAAAGCCATTAACGACTTGGAATCTAACTTTAATTAGAATGTCTTTCACAGACGCTTACATAATATATAGCTTTGAAAATGAACTAGGTTTTTTTTTTAATGAATCCATTTTGTCCCGGAAGCTTCAACCTATGAATAAATAATTTCTTTGCACACAGTGAGTGAAACATTTTCAAAAGTGAGTTCACAGCGTGGGTGAACTAAGCAGCCGGTTTCATCACCATGAGCCTCCCCTTGACTGAACCACAGCATGGTAGGAGGAGGAGGATGAGGAGGAGGAGGAGAAGGAGGAGGGGGAGGAGGATGAGGATGAGGAGGAGGAGGAGGAGGAGGAGAAGGAGGAGGAGGATGAGGGGGAGGAGGAGGAGGAGGATGAGGAGGAGGAGAGCGGTGCAGGTAAGTGATATCTCAAAAATCTTAAAAATTCATGATCAAAAAAAAATGGGGTGAGGGTGCGATGTCTCCATGAGTATAAACCAAGGAAAATATTAAAAATATAGCAAAAAATATAAATATTATCACTGATAGTTGCTTAAACTTAAATAAACTTAAATAAATAGGACTGGGTTGTCTAGTCTAGACGTTGTCTCATTATTATATGATTCGCATGCATAAAACATCACCAGAATGCAGGAAATGAAGTCTCCGAAAAGATTTTTTTTGGAGAGATGATCCCCCAGCTGGAACCTCGTACCCCTGCCACCCCGGGTAAAAGTTGCTAAAACCGCCACTGGATTAGGTTCAGTGTTAGGTTTAGGGTTAGGGTTAAGGTTATTTTAAGGATTAAGGTTAGGGTTAGGTTTTAGCGTTAGGGTTAGGGTTAGATAAAGTTAGGGTTAGGTTTTAGGGTTAGGGTTTCATATTAGGGTTTCAGGTTAGGGTTTTCTTTTAGGGTTAGGCTCTCATATTAGGTCTCAAACATACAAACAATATAATATAATTTAATGCACTGGCTGGTTCTAACCTCCGACGCACTCGTCACGTCACCAGAGAGACAACGTGCTCTCTCATAGTACATAACCTAACGAACAAGGTGGATACAACGAGGTACTATTCAATACTGCCCTTGACTGTTAAGAGTGGCGTGAACAGCATTTTATACCAGAGCGCTGTTTGGTGGTAATGACGAGTATGCACCGAGCCGGGCACCAGAACATGTCACGGCAACCTTGTCATTTTGCTCCGTCGCCAGGTGCTTTATCAGACGCGAGGAACAGTAAATATATCAACCCCTCCACCCAGCACTAAATCAACAGCCGGGGGCCTGTTGCCTAAACCAGTGATTCTCCACTGGAGCGCTCTGAGTGGGTCAAAGTCAGAGCATATGCCAAACTTTAATCTTTAGACAGAAAAGCCCCAAGTATGAACTAATGTTTCAATGAGTCCTGAGGTGAGACCAGTCGGGAACCAGTGACCCGGTGCGACAGGAACACTGCATGGCCGTGACAATGCGGTTTGTTGCTTTCTGTCCTATGTCAGTCTGGCCGAATGTTTGGGTGCGTGACGAGAGAGTTTGTAGGTCAGTAGTGGGTCAGGTGACCCTTCTTTGATAGGAATTTGCATGCGGTAGGCTTACTGGGAGATTCAATTGGTAAATTTCACAGCTGCTTGACATTCACCCATTCATACACCAACGGCGGTGTCAACCATGCAAGGTAACAACCAACACAACAGGTATAGTTGGGGTCTTGCTCAGGGACACCTCAACACTTTAGCTCAGCGGAGCGCGGGGGATCAAACCAGCAACCTTCCCGTTGCCAGACAACCGCTTTTACAGCCTGAGCTACATTTAGAAGATCCCTCATCACTTTTTTTGTATTTTAGATTTTGTATTTCACCCCTTAACTAAAACATCCTAGAGGTCACAGAACTGGGTCGCCAGCCAGTCATTGCTTTTCCCCGAGTATTGGAGGTGTGGTACTTTGCCGGAGGGGAATATTGTCACTGTGCAGCCGAGGGGTGGCGGGCTCCAGAGAGATCCTGTGGAAGACGAGCATCGCATGGCTGAGTTTTTGCGCTGCAGCAGTGCGCCTCCCTGCACGACTGTATTCGTTTGGCGGTGCGATCCGATACAAGTGCGGCTTAAAAGGGTAACTTTGGGGGGGGGTTTTCCGGGACCCCGGACCCTATTCTCGACATCGTGTTGTGTTTACGTGACTAATGCACACAACAATTTGGGGAATTGGTCGAGTATTAAGAGAGATTGCTCCGACTGTCAGCCTCAAAACGTCTGCAATATAACCCTTTGGGGGGCAAAATCGGCCCGTCAATGTAAGTCCTCTAAGAGCGCTTGTTTTTTTTGCAACTGACAGGCGCCGATTGTTATTGCAAGTGTCTGATAACATCAGGGAAAGGATCCCCGCGGAGAAATAAAACCTTTTTCTTCACCTTTCGCTTGATCCGGTTCTGTTTGTCATCGTGTCTCGCCGCGTCTCGCTCAAGGAGAAGGCTAAAAGGTGAGGTGAAAATAAAAGGGTTTATTTCTCTGGACGGATCCGTTCTGTAATGTTGTCAAGACACGCAGAGATAACAATCTGAGCCTGCCTGTCAGTCAGAGGCAAAAACAAGCGTTCTGAGAGGACGTACATTGACGGGTCGTGTCAGACACTGCAATAGAGAACACATAAAAAAAAGTTGAGGGAAGTTAAGCGGGGACGTCGGTTCGAACCCCACCTGTGCCTCTCAGTATTTAGCATGAGGGTAAACACAGTAAGTGATCCTGCATTTGTCTTAATATTGGGTAATTAAATCCATGATTCCTTTTGCGTTGATGATCTTAGACTCCTTTTAAAAATATTTTAATGGAACACATCTGTGATTATAATGAATAAGTTGTACGCAACTTAAGTGCGAGAAATGCAAGTTCAATGCAGTATCTCAGGAGGTATAAGAGCGGTTGTCTGGCAACAGGAAGGTTGCTGGTTCGATCCCTGTGTTGTGGTGTCCCCGAGCAAGACACCACCTAACCCTAACCGCTCCTGACGTGTTGGTTGTTACCTTGCATGGTTGGCACCGCCGTCGCTGTATGAATGGGTGAATACCAGCTGGAGACGGTTCCATTTTGGTATTAGGCTAGAGATGGGTAAGTTCAGCAGACGTGCGTATCTGTTTTGACGAAGGGCTCCTCTGGGTACCGGAGGCCGACCCAATTTGGGTCCGACGGCGGCCTGGTTCAGCGCGGGCTAACCTAAACTGACACGACACCTGGACGCCAGGAACCCTCGCTGAGCGGAATGATATGCAGCAACACCTGGTGCCGTCTGCGTGATGATGATGATGATGTGAGAGCGGGAAGGGAGATGAAGGAGGAGGTGGTGGTGGTGGTGGAGGCGGCGGCTGACAGATCTGGGAGAGAGAGAAATCAGTTTGGTCTCCCACGCCAAAACAATTGTTTCAGAGGAAAAATGTGAACGCTTACTCAACTGAGTTTTCAGGTTTCAAGGCGTACGGTGTGATTGTCGTCATATCACACGGAACCCTAACAAAATCCAGGAGGTAAACCCACTTCTTAACTTTTCCACTTTAATGTCTTTAAGGTAATTTATCATTTTCAATCAAGTTGAACAATAGGCAATTTGTATGATATGAGGCACTGGCCAGCAAATACAAATCTAGATGAACCTGTATAACACAAATAATCTTGAATCGTGGTTTAAACAGAGGGAAAACATTAATATTAATAGTATTAATATGAATACTATTAATATTCATAGCATGTGCTTATGGCGACAGAATCCAAACACACATGGTTCAATGACGAGACACACACAAAACATTTCATTTCAGGATAAATCTTTACTAACGAAGATAGACCATTCCTAACACCTAAGTCAAATCACTAACTTGGTAATAGTTTTTATAAGTAAATAACCGAGCAAAAACAAAAATAACTCTTTTACACTTTTGTAGTTTTTATTTTAAATAAACAAAAGCAAAATAAAAAGATAATTCCTTGGCAAAATAACATCTTTCCTTTCTTTTTTGGAAACCTGATAATTAGTGTTACAATTAACGACACTTCAGCGTAAGGGAGTTGGGTGATTAAGGAATGAGGGCGTGTGTGTGTGTGTGTGTGTGTGTGTGTGTGTGTGTGTGTGTGTGTGTGTGTGTGTGTGTGGTGGTTGAATTGTAGGGCTTGGTGAGAATCGGGAGGACAAGGTCAAATGGAATGCTGTCAGAGTTGCCCGGGGCAACCGTGGCTGTTGTGTTGGGCTCACGGTACCTCGGGTCAGTTTGGTCTCTCTGTTCACCCGTTAGGATCCTGCAGGATCGCCAAACGAACATCCACGGATCGTTTGTTAACTTATTGGTCGATCTTTTGTTGTTCTGTTGTTTTTTTTTTTGTCATCTGTGAAAATACTTTGCGGGTATAAAAGACTACACACACACACACAGCACACACACACACACACACGCACACACACACACACGCACACACACACACACGACACGTCACAAGAAGGACGGGCTGGTAGGTGCTGGCTGCTGCTGTGCATGATTGACTGATTGCCTGACTGACTGACTGGTTTGCTGTGTGTCTGACGCGGCCTGCACATGTACAGTATATAATATATCGGGTACGGACCAATAACACCAAGCCCACCCCCCAACCCCCTTACAGACACAGATCTCAGATCAGCTTTCCAGTCTGTGAATCCTACCCGCCCCACCCCCCCACCGTGTGTGTGGAAGGAAGCTGGATGTTGCGGATGTCGACGTGGGCCAACGTTTCTTTTTGGCGTTCGAACCGCACGCCGCTTTCCAACAAAACAAACTCGACGGAGAAATAGTGCAACCAAGTGCATTCAGCATGCAAAAGTAAAAGTACAGGGCGGTGGTGGGGTGGGGGGGATCAACAGTTTAAATCAGTTTGCAATATCACAAGAAAAAAAAGCCATATTTATTATTTTCCGTATTTAGCCAACAACGATTATTTTTAGATTAACCTTTTTTTTCTTCTTCTTCTTTTGGGAGAAACAAAATAACCAAGAGATCTGTGCCTGATCGTGTGTGTGTGTGTGTGTGTGTGTGTGTGTGTGTGTATCTCTGTGTGTGTGTGTGTGTGTGTCCTCTGTGTGTGTGTGTGTGTGTGTGTGTGTGTGTTCCGGTGTTTAAAAAAGGCTGGCTGGTGGCGTTAGCCTAGCTTAGCCGCTAATGGCTGGTGGCGTTAGCTTGTAGCCGCTAATGTCTCGTGGTGGTGGTGGTGGTGGTGGTGGTGGTGGGTGGGTGGTACCAGCCACGTCCGCGTCCCGCGTCCCCATCCGCATCTGCCGGGCTCACTTGCGGGGCTGGTGGATCTGCTGGTTCAGCTGGTGGGTGGGAGGCAGCTTGGGCAGCGCCGGCTGGGGCTTCTGGTGGGCCACCTGGGCGGCCGCCGGGGTGAAGTCCTTGTCGCCCTGCGGGGGGTGAGGGGTCAGAGGGCACACACAAATCAGATCACAACGTGGAAAGAAGCAGTCGGACGGGTGGACGCCCATCGCATGGATCACTGGATCTCTTCCCTTGAGGCAACAGAACCCGAAAAAGTACCCAAGCACCCAAACATATTCATCACGGTTGCACAACAGCATTGAGAGCTCAAATGGTCGTATTTTTCCGGGGCGGGAAGGTTTCCAACAGAGCGTTTTGACGCCCGTTGATTTCCAGCCACTGTTAACGAAGATCTCGAAGAATAAAAATGCTTTTAAAGCGGCTTAAACTGCCAGTTAAGTGTGTTACGATGGACTAGAGAAGACAATTGTCTACCTTCTCTAGTTTTAAATCACGACTGAAATCGTGGCTTAAGTTTTTAGAAGAAAACTGCTGGAGTGAATGCAATGAGGAAATCTTGAATCTGGAACGGCTGAGACATAACCATCTGACCATTGGCCACAAAGTACGAATTGAATTAGATTTTTTCTTGTGTGATGAAAATGTTTTCAATGGAAAGTGCTTTTAGTTTTGTATGATGCAAATGTTTATTCTCTGTAACCCCGCCTGAATTGTATCGTATCCTAAGATTTGATGCCATAATTGTCGTCTTCTTCTGGCCCGGCAGAGACCGCTGATGAAATTCAGCGATCTGGCTAACTCCGGGAGAGTCAATGACTGTCCACCGTCTCGGTTAAATCAAATAAACCAACAAATAAATAAATACAAATCAGTGAACACAAGTAGATTAACTTCAACTGATTGAATTTCAGGGGCTAAACAGGACCAGTGGCCGGAGACTCGGGCGGGACGCTGAAAGGCTGGGAAGAAGGAGCCTGTAATGCGAACGAACAACTCAAAAAGGGACGTTAAAATACGACTACTATGTTGACACATCGTAAACCTAAATCAAAAAGCTCGAACGACGCCGGACCCCGGAGTCCACGCGCCACGTCTGTTCACGCAACACGAGGTCCTTTTGTTTTAACCTATTTTATTTGCGCGCGGGCACGGGCCACGGGCACCTGCGTTCTCGCGAGTCCCAGTTTTTTAAAGTGTGTTATCTAATCGCCACGACGGCAGTGACCTGGAAACGGCGCTAATGGGAGTAGAACAGGAACACGCCGATGCATGGAAATGCCGTATCGCTGTACGACCCCCCTGGCCCCTAATCTACCCGCAGCACTCCACTCAGAAGAAGAATCAATACCAAATACAAACACTGTACGAGGCAACGCCGTAGCGCTCAGAGTACTACACAACCATTCACGATACATCCCGTTCATTTATTTATTTTACAACGGTTCCCTTTGCAATTCGTCAATACTTTTGATTGCCTTTTTTCTCGTTTCTTGATTGCCTTTGAGTTCATGCCTGTACATCAATTAAATTGAGGTACTTTTAGTTTATTCCTGACGAGGATTATAAACGCTACGTTGAACTTTTTCACATGGATTTCCAATGTGAAAGTATACACACACACACACACAAATACCACAACAAATGACAAACGAGTTTCAGCATTTCATTTAAAAGTCATGAGATTCACTTTTTGGACTGAGAAGAAACGCTGCAATGAAACATAAGGACTCTGGAGTGACTATTGGAAAACCATTACGTCATTTAAAAGTAACGCACAGACCTGACACACACACACACACACACACACAGACACACACACACACAGACACACGACACACACACAACACACACACAACACAAAACACACACACACACACAACACACGACACACACCTCTAAAGCCCAGATAAAGAGAGCCTGCTCTTAACGTGATTAGAAAAATAGGACTTCTCAGAAGCGTTTGTGTATGGACGGCCTCGAGCGCAGATGGGAGTGATAGTGGGAGAGTGAAATGGGAGGGAGGGAGAGAGGGAGGATACAAGGGAGGAGGATATGGAGGGGGGGGGGAGAGGGGGAGATGGGGGAGCTCGATAAACAGCTCGGGCCATCAGACCCAAATCTGCCATTAAGATTCCACCTGGCCTGGCGAATTCTCAGAGCAGGGCGGCCTCAAAGTCCAAGGTGACTGGAAAAAAAGGGGGCCGTGTGCACACACACACATACACAGCACACACACACACACACACACACAAACACACACACACACACACACACACACACACACACACACACACACACACACACACACAACACACACTAACACACACACACACACACACACACACACACACACACACACACACACACACACACACACACACACACACTCACCTCTCTCTCTCTCTCTCTCTCACAAACACACACTCTCACACGCACACACGCGCGCGAGAAGAAGCGGCTAAAACAAACACAACCTTTCACATACCGCGTCGACCTACATTCTGTGAAGGTCAAAGTCTGGCCGGCGTGTTATCGGGCGCTCGCCGGAGTCAACATGGAGGACGACTACTTCAAAGCGCTGTTTGCCCCCGCAGCCTCGAGTTTAGCCGTCGTAGACATAATCACCACACACACACGCACGCGCGCGCGCACACACACACACACACACACACACACACACACACACGCGCACACACACACACACACACACACAGTTCCTTCCTCCACAACACACACACTTCTTTACTCAACACCGAGTGGATCGGTGTCTTTCAGTTTGGGCTGCTTGTCACCTCCAGCTGTCTGTCTCACTGCTACGTCATCTATTATTATTATTAATATTATTATTATTATTATTATTATTATTATTATTGGGTTGATCTGTTGCCAGGGCGACAGGAAAACCGTTTAAGGAGGTTATGATGCGGGAGGAGCTGCCGTGAGCGTAAAAGTCACTTCCGTGGCAAAGTCACCGCAATCAGTCTTTATATCCCTCAGATAAGGCATTTTTCTCTGGCTTTTAACTCCGCCCCTTTGTGTTGCTCTCTCTCCCCTAACTACCCCGCACACACGCACACACACACACACACACACACACACACACAAACACACACACACACAGATTAATGAGATGGGGAATTTTTTTTATTTTTGGGGCCAAATAGACTTTTTTTTTGGTGGGTGGTGGGTGGGTGGGGGTTGGGGGGTTGACAAACAGACAAACAAACGTTCGTTTTTGGCAGAAGACCCTCGCAAGCAATACAAACCCCAACAGCAAATACAACACTTTTGTCGTCCCGTTCGGTAACCGCATTTAAAAGAACGTTCCGGTGAATGGCTTACGTCGACAATACTCCTCGGGACAGTTTGTGCTGAGAGGACTCAGGAAAGGTATTTTCTCGAAGACACAAATTGTCTGTTGTTGTACAACGAGAAACTATGTTCTCATCAACTCACTGTACTTGGGTGGAGCATTACAGATTTGAACGAAAGGAGACGGGGTAAAGATAAAAAAAATTAAAAAAGACATTAGAATCGTCAACATATCGCGGATTTGATCCTCTGGTCCAAAGTGAATATCTGGCAACCAGCAGAAGACGCGTTGAGATGATTGGCAGGTAAAACGTATAACATTAGAAAAGTCTGTTTTGGACGATGTCGCTAATCAAACATAAAAACAATAAAACACAAAGTACGCATTGTGATAGCTCTCTATGCGTATGTTAAGGCTTTATAAAATAATAAAGATTTACAAAAAGAATAAAGGTTCATTTTTAGTTGAAAAGAAATAGGAATAGCGCAATACAGATCACGGAAGCTGTTGTTAAAGCAGATTTTATTCTTGTCGTAGTCTCGACTAATTACAGCAATAATGATTGAACTTTGGTTTTTGGGCGTCATTTC
>PIJE02001546.1:20000-32500 GCA_002895965.2 Coryphaenoides rupestris | reverse complement strand
ACACTCTCTCTCACACACACACACACACACTCTCACACACACACACACACACACACTCTCTCTCTCACACACACACACACACACACACTCTCTCTCTCTCACACACACTCTCTCTCTCTCTCTCTCTCTCTCTCTCTCTCTCACAAACACACACTCTCACACGCACACACGCGCGCGAGAAGAAGCGGCTAAAACAAACACAACCTTTCACATACCGCGTCGACCTACATTCTGTGAAGGTCAAAGTCTGGCCGGCGTGTTATCGGGCGCTCGCCGGAGTCAACATGGAGGACGACTACTTCAAAGCGCTGTTTGCCCCCGCAGCCTCGAGTTTAGCCGTCGTAGACATAATCACCACACACACACGCACGCACACGCGCACACACACACACACACACACACACACACACACACACGCGCACACACACACACACACACACACACGCCTTCCTTCCTCCACACACTTCTTTACTCAACACCGAGTGGATCGGTGTCTTTCAGTTTGGGCTGCTTGTCACCTCCAGCTGTCTGTCTCACTGCTACGTCATCTATTATTATTATTAATATTATTATTATTATTATTATTATTATTGGGTTGATCTGTTGCCAGGGCGACAGGAAAACCGTTTAAGGAGGTTATGATGCGGGAGGAGCTGCCGTGAGCGTAAAAGTCACTTCCATGGCAAAGTCACCGCAATCAGTCTTTATATCCCTCAGATAAGGCATTTTTCTCTGGCTTTTAACTCCGCCCCTTTGTGTTGCTCTCTCTCCCCTAACTACCCCGCACACACGCACACACACACACCCACATACACACACCCGACCACAAACACACACGCACACACCCGACCATAGAGAGATTAATGAGATGGGGAATTTTTTTTATTTTTGGGGCCAAATTGACTTTTTTTTGGTGGGTGGTGGGTGGGTGGGGGTTGGGGGGTTGACAAACAGACAAACAAACGTTGGTTTTTGGCAGAAGACCCTCGCAAGCAATACAAACCCAACAGCAAAAACAACACTTTTGTCGTCCCGTTCGGTAACCGCATTTAAAAGAACGTTCCGGTGAATGGCTTACGTCGACGATACTCCTCAGGACAGTTTGTGCTGAGAGGACTCAGGAAAGGTATTTTCTCGAAGACACAAATTGTCTGTTGTGGTACAACGAGAAACTATGTTCTCATCAACTCACTGTACTTGGGTGAAGCATTACAGATTTGAACGAAAGGAGACGGAAAAAAATTAAAAAAGACATTAGAATCGTCAACATATCGCGGATTTGATCCTCTGGTCCAAAGTGAATATCTGGCAACCAGCAGAAGACGCGTTGAGATGATTGGCAGGTAAAACGTATAACATTATAAAAGTCTGTTTTGGACGATGTCGCTAATCAAACATAAAAACAATAAAACACAAAGTACGCATTGTGATAGCTCTCTATGCGTATGTTAAGGCTTTATAAAATAATAAAGATTTACAAAAAGAATAAAGGTTCATTTTTAGTTGAAAAGAAATAGGAATAGCGCAATACAGATCACGGAAGCTGTTGTTAAAGCAGATTTTATTCTTGTCGTAGTCTCGACTAATTACAGCAATAATGATTGAACTTTGGTTTTTGGGCGTCATTTCTCCGCAGTAGTTCGGGGGAACAACGTTATGTTCACGTTTATCGCATTTTCTTATTTCTTTCTCACAGGATCTCTTATAATTGTTCGCGGAATCTCGTCATCTCGTCGTATATATTATACGCATATTGTGTACCGTAGTATGTTTGTGATTATGTCAATCGACTGTGTGTATCCCCGGCGACGGTCTGTTTCGTCGACACATCAGTCATTGTCGCGATTCCGCCCGCGACTATCTTTAAATCCCCAACAATAGACAATCTCCTTATGCCGCGCGTTCCGAGGCGCAGTTTGTCTATTCGTCGCAGAGGCAAAAGTTTGTTCACACGGGGCGGAGAGAAAACAAGTCGTTCATCAGACTTTATCTTCCCGAGAGCCGGGAGCCGCGGGGATACTTTCGCTCCGCGGACATTTCCAATCACGGCCGGCGAAAATACAATCTGTGCCCTTCTGCTGCGGTGATTCTGATAGAACGGGGGGAATGTATTTAAGTACAACTTTCAAAAGCGTAGTACTACACTGCACTACGCGCTCCTGTGTAGTCCTGGGCGATGGACGTGTGTTCTAGCGCTGGCGGTCTCCGCGGGGAAAAGGGGGTAAAATCTGTCCGATCTCATACATGCTCGACGATATTAACGTTTATTCAGCCGTTTGATTCTTCCACCGCACAAAGGAACACATCGTGCGCTGTTTCAAAAAGGGAGCGGAAGCGCAGCGTAGCGTCCCGCGGCGCCGGCCCCTATGATCTCTGAATGGGCGTATAGCGCCTCAGCGGGCTAGCGGCTAGCCTAGCGATCTTCTCTTCTCGCCACCGCTAGCATCCCCCGCCCGCCCGGCCGGCCCGACACGACACACACCACACACCACACCACACACACAACACCACACACACACAACACACACACAACACAACACACAACACACACACTTAACTATTTAGATGGAAAGTCCGTCCACACAGCAGGAGGTGACGTCTGTTCATTCAAATCCTGTGCTCCCTCCACCCCCCGCCCGGCCGGCCGGCCCGACGCGATGCGTACAAGCGCCACCTCAACTCAATTCAACTCAACACAGACACACACACGCACACACACACACACACACACACACACACCATATGCCAGTTAGATTTCACCCTTCACTGTGTAAATTGCATGGGGGGGAGTGCAATTTTACACGATGACAACAACAACAATCGAATGCAAATGCATGCAATCCTGAATGCTTTAGTGTGTGTGTGTGCCTGTGTGTGTGTGTGTGCGTGTGTGTGTGTGTGTGCGTGTGTGTGTGGGTGTGTGCATTTGTGGAGGAGACATTCTCCAGAGACAGAGCCTCTGTCTCCATGCCAGTCTGTCATCCCAGCTCCGGAGGCGTGGGAAGGGGGTGTGTTTGAAACTTTGCACAAATACACCAAAGAAAGCGAGAAGGTGAGTGCTCTGTGTGTGTGTGTGTGTGTGTGTGTGTGTGTGTGTGCGTGTGTGTGTGTGTGTATCAGCGGGGGCTGTTTATGGGACGAGAGGGAGCGAGAGAGAGAGAGAGAGAGAGAGAGAGAGAGAGAGAGAGAGAGAGATAGAGGGCGAGAGAGAGAGAAGTACAGGGGCAGAGAAACGCGGCACAGGTGCGAAATGCGATGGCGAGCATAGATAGCGACGCGTGTCGGGGGGGAAGGGAGGGAGGGAGGGAGGGAGGAGGCAGAGAAGGTCGAGCGGCGGAGACGCCGAGAGGGGGAGATAAGAGAGAGGCAGCCGGGTTCTGTCGTCACGTGGTGGAGGAAGAGGAAGAGGAGAGGAGTTGCTCTCATTACAAATCACATCACATCACACCTCTCACACCTCCTCCTCCTCCTCCTCCGTCACCACACCACACCCCCCCCCCACCCTATCCTCTCTCTCCTCTCTCTCCTTCTCTCTCTCCTCTCTCTTCTCTCTCTCTCTACTCCTCTCTCTCCCTCTCCTCTCTTTCTGCTCCCTTTCTATTCTTTCTATCTTCCTCTCTCTACCTCTCTCTCTCTCTACCTCTCTACCTCTCTCTCTCTCTCTCTCTCTCTCTCTCTCTCTCTCTCTCTCTCTCTCTCTCTCTCTCTCTCTCTCTCTCTCTCTCTCTCTCTCTCCCTCTCCCTCTCCCCCCTCTATCTCTCTCTTTCTCTTCGTGTGGCACACTAAGGTTGGTCTGGGTGGAAACTGGTGTGGGGGGGAGGAGGAGGAGGAGGACGAGGAGGAGGCAGGAGGAGGAGGACGAGGAGGAGGTGGGGGGGGGGGGTTGAGAGTTGTTGTGGGGCCGTTCGGGCCGGCTGACAGATCACTCCCGTACGCCGTCTGACATTTGGAAATTATTTTAGTTGCTGTTTCTCTCGCTGTTTGCCCAAAAGAAACAAACAAACACAAACACACGCACACACACACACACACACGCACACACACACGCACACACACACACACAGCACAGAGCCCCTGTAATCCGAACGCAATCATGCCCTGAGAAACGAGACGCGATGAGAGAGAGAGAGAGAGAGAGAGAGAGAGAAGGAAAAAAAACCCGGAGAGGTTAAGAATCCCAAGAGGGTATCGCTTCTCAAATGGCAGCGGCAGGGAGAGATATGGAAATGAGGGGAGCGCTACAGAGCCTGCTACGCTGCACTACACCTCCTCCTCCTCCTCCTCTTCCTCCATGCTGACTGTACCTCCTCGCCGGCTCCATGGTGACATGTGAGAAAGTGTGGAGTCATTCTGCACCTGAACACCGCCAGCCTGCTGCAGCCCTGCCACGTGTACGCTTGCTCGCTCGCTCGCCGAGTTCAGCTGGAGAGCAGACTGTGTGTCCGTTAAACCCGGACCACATCGAGAAGACTGGGGCGATGTCGGTTACATTCGACTCGGGATCAGTTAGGCGAGACTGCGTGTTACACCAGCCTATGTTTCCGTTAAACTGGACCGTT
The DNA here is from genome assembly GCA_002895965.2 of Coryphaenoides rupestris. NCBI lineage: Eukaryota > Metazoa > Chordata > Actinopteri > Gadiformes > Macrouridae > Coryphaenoides > Coryphaenoides rupestris. The sequence goes on along the minus strand of PIJE02001546.1, from coordinate 27,940 downwards.
GGTTACACTCGAGGAGATGGGGGATATACAGTATGTTAGACTAGACTATGTATCTGTTACACTAGGCTACATGTTACACTGGCCTATGTATCTGCTAAACTAGACTGTTTGTTACACTAGTCTATGGATCCAGTAAACTAGGCAACATGTTACACTGGCCTATGTTTCTGTTAAACTGGACTGTTGGTTACACTCGAGAAGATGGGGGATATATGTTAGACTAGACCATGTATCTGTTACACTAGCCTATGAATCTGTTAAACTAGACTACATGTTACACTAGCCTATGTATCTTTTAAACTAGACTACATGTTACACTAGCCTATGAATCTTTTAAACTAGACTACATGTTACACTAGCCTATGTAGGCCTATCTGTTAAACTAGACTACATGTTACACTAGCCTATGTGTCTGTTAAGCGAGACTAGGCCTATATCTTACACTAGCCTATGTACCTGTTAAACTAGACTACACGTTACACAAGCCTATGTACCTGTTAAACTAGACTACACGTTACACTAGCGATGTATCTGTTAAACTACACTACTAGACTACATGTTACACTAGCCTATGTACCTGTTAAACTACACTACTAGACTACATGTTACACTAGCCGATGTTTCTGTTGAACTAGACTACATGTAAGTTACACTATTAGTAGACGATCCATCTGTTAAACGTGACTAAATGTTAGTTACACTCTACAACACACATCGCGTGACACTAGAGACGGCATACATGCGCTGGACTACATCAAGTCAGTTAAACTAGACTACATACTGTATCTGTTAGACTAGACCACACATTCACTCCAAGGTGACAGTGTTACCCTTAGACTCAGGTTGCTCTGGCTTGGCCCGCGGCTCAGTTTCACTTCTTACACTAGCCTATGAATCTGTTAAACTAGACTACATGTTACACTAGCCTATGTAGGCCTATCTGTTAAACTAGACTCCATGTTACACTAGCCTATGTGTCTGTTAAGCGAGACTAGGCCTATATCTTACACTAGCCTATGTACCTGTTAAACTAGACTACATGTCTCACTAGCCGATGTTTCTGTTGAACTAGACTACATGTTACACTAGCCTATGAATCTGTTAACTAGACTACTAGACTACATGTTACACTAGCCGATGTTCTGTTAAACTAGACTACATGTAAGTTACACTATTACTAGATGACATCTGTTAGAACGGCATACATGCGCTGGACTACATCAAGTCAGTTAAACTAGACTACATTGGACTGTATCCGTTAGACTAGACCACACATTCACTCCAAGGTGACAGTGTTACCCTTAGACTCAGGTTGCTCTGGCTTGGCCCGCGGCTCAGTTTCACTTCCCTCTACGCCATCTTGTTATTTGCCAAGAACGTGTTGAAATTGAAAGACATAAAATGTAAGACCAACTCAGTATATACACACAAAACACACACACACACACACACACACACAGAAAGCCATCGTTAAGAGAGAGGGGGATGTATTCGGACAGAATGGTTCATCGATGTCACTTCAGTCTCTCGCCGGCGCGGACAGACAGACAGACAGACCGAAAGTCGAGACCAGATAGACATGGGTACGGACTAGTTTGAGCTCGAGAGAAATAACATATAAATGAATCCCTGACCGGGCTCCTATAAAAGAAGCATGGACTGAAACACTTGGAGGGGGGGGGGGGAGTAGTCTCCTCCACCAACAGACAACGTGTGGACATGACCTCACTAAAATGGACCCGGGGAGCGGATGGATTACAAAATGGATCTGGGCACAGATCAGCGAGTTAGAATGAGAGACGATGACGCCGACGACGACGTGAGCGAGGGGGAAAAAATAGCACGCTACCACACGCTAGGCTTTTATAGGGCATGTAAGTGTACAGCACACTCGCCTGCAAATTATAACTATTACATTCGACACACACACACATAATCACAGAACAATGTGAACGCCGAATATATACGTGGACAAAGGAAAAAGGCTGAGAGCGAGGTAGACGGAGAGAGAGAGAGCGAGAGAGAGAGTGAAGAAGGAAGGAAGGGAGGCAGAGAAAAAAAAGTTTGACATTTTCTTTGGATGTGGTTCCAGTGGCCGAGAGCCAGAAGTGGTCCGCGGGGACGGCTGCCACCTGCAGGGGGCAGTGGAGAACTATAGAGGGGGGGAGTGTCGCTTGGCATCGCGGCTCGATTTTAGCAGAGGAGAGGCGAGGCTTTCGGAGAGGAAGACGAGAGAGGAGGAGGAGGAGGAGGAGGAGGCGGAGGAGGAGGCGGTGCATGGGAGCATGCATATAAATCCTGGGCTGGATACTTCAATGTCGAGGACGAGCACAGCTTCCGTATTATCACGTCCTTCCCACTGCTCGTCGGGCCACGTTTACATTCACACAGCTGGTCTATATACTGTATTTACACATACCGTACTTACATACACAAAGAGGCACTTTACACCAGACCATCATCATCATCGCTGTGCCTCCTACCTATACTGTGTAAATGTACCTAAGGTCACTAGTTAGGCAATACTTATATTATTTAGAATCTTGTCGTTTCCACTGTGTATAATGTTTTCATATGCTGATCATCATCATCATCATAATCACATAATCATGAGGACTGTAAAGCCCTTTGAGACTGTAACTGTGATTAAGGGCCATAAAAATACTGTTTACTTGACTGACTATGTTTATATCCGGGTTTTCGTATTGTAGTCGTTTTCCCCATGTTATTCCCCGTGAGAATAAATGCCATCCTCCGTTCTTGTGTACTGTGTGCATGAATTAATGACCGTAAACAAACTTGAACTTCCTAAAGTATAACACAGACACACACAGACACACACACACACACTCCCCGAACTACACAAGAGGAAACACGTGTTGCGGTGGTGTGACGGCCACACCCGTGGACTGCGTCCAATGCCAGCCCTTTTCTCCCAATACCAGGCGGTTTAGCCTTGAGTGTGTTCACGGATTTGAGTCGATCGCGCACATGCGCACACACACACACGCACGCACACACGCACACACACACGCACACGCATGCACATACGTCCACCTCGTTTAGGCGAGTCAACGGAAAATGCTAAGTAAACACACGGAACACTTTTCCGCAGCAGCAGTGGAGTAGAGCTCAAACACACGGAACACTTTTCCGCAGCAGCAGTGGAGTAGAGCTCTAAATCTAATAGTGAAACATATCATTGTGTGCATTGTGCAAGTGCACTCACCGGTGTGTGCTTTTACAAGTGTATGTCACAAGACCTCTACCCCTCTCTCTCTCTCTCTATCTCTCTCTATCTATCTATCTAACCCTCTCCCTCCCTCCCTCCTTCCTCTCTCCCAGCAGTGACTCACACACTCTCTCACACAGACAGACAGACAGACAGACAGACAGAGAGAGAGAGAGAGAGACAGAGAGACATCTGGCACAACTCAAACCTCACCCAAAACCGCACACAAGGATTTGGGGGGCGGGGGCGGGAGGGGGGGTGGGCGGTAGTTAGACATTTGGGTGGCAGACAAAGACACCCAAAAAAATTAAAGCGACACAACAACACAACACCGAGCATGGGCTCCAAAATCAATCAACATCGATTGTCCCAACATTACCAATCACCTCTGCCCATCAGACATACACGATCACGGCACACAGCCACACCACAACACCACACCACATGCACGACAACTCCAGAGGACCTCGGGAAACCGTCCCCCAATTATTAACGAGATTAGCGAAACGACGGAAAATACAACAGACAGCACAACACAGTGAAGCTAAACACCCGAGTTGCCAGATGCACTCGCGTCGGTCGACTGTGCCCCACGCAACCAACGCCTCCTCGAATAAGACCCATTCCACACAGGCGGCAGCAGCAGCAGCAGCAGCAGCATCGAGTCAGATGGGCCCTTCTCAGGTTATTGGGGTAATTACACGGCCGTTCGTTCACCAAATTAGCGATACACATGTATGCTACCCGCACTGCACAGAGCGAGGAGCTAGGAGCTAGGAGCTAGGAGCCACCAACAACACTGCAGTCAGGGGGAGGGTGAATCCTTTCCTACATACAACAGTGTGTGTGTGTGTGTGTGTGAGTGAGTCAGTGAGTGTGTGACAGAGTAAGAAACAGAAAGAGAGAGGGGGGGTGAGAGAGAGAGAGAGAGAAATTAATAAAGAAAGAGAGAGAAAGAAAGAAAGAAAGAAAGAAAGAGAGAGAGAGAGAGAAAAAAGAAAGAAAGAGAGAGAGAGAGGGAGGAGAGATTTGTAGGTAATCATAAACTAAACCCACAGAGCACTGCCTCTCCGGAAGGATCTTCGTGGGTAGAGGGATGTGGAGTCACGTTGCTGCGGTTTCGACTTGGCGTCTTGGTCTTGTGTGTGTGATTGTGTGAGTGTCTTCGTAGGCACCCGTGTGTGTGTGTGTGTGTGTGTGTGTGTGTGTGTGTGTGTGTGTGTGTGTGTGTGTGTGTGTGTGTGTGTGTGTGTGTGCCTGTTTACCTGGCGGTCTCGTACTCCTCGTCATCCTTGTCATCCTTGGGCACGGGCTCCGGGACCGGCGTGGGCTGGTGCTTCTGGACTATTCTCATGCCGCCCGCCTTCACTGGAACACACACGAGACAGATACACACACACACACACACACACACACACACACAACAACAAAAACGAAACACACACGTCAACAGTGCCGTTCGTTAGACTGCTATGTCAATAGCAAAAGAGCAACAGCGAATTCAATGTACAGTAAAAGTGTATTTCTCATGGGAATCATGGGGATTCCTTTGCAGAAGGGCCCCCACTGTCTGCCCTGGAGGGCCAGTCTATATCTGGCTGTGGAGGGTTTTATTAGGCTTATCTTACATAAATAAATCAATCCACTTCATGTACAGTCTCAGGGTGCAACTGCAACTACGACAAAGACCACAACACACCACATAAAATGAACCACAAATGAACCAACATAGACACAGCTGTCCCGGGCACACAGTGACTTAGACACACTCAAAGGTTTTAATGTATGCAAGGCCTGTCAGCTTAGAAAGGCCCATGATTTGTGATGCATGCATTGCAAACTGTTATGCATTGCAAACTGTTACGCAAGTAAATACAGACTGGCCAACATCTTGCATGCACTGACTGCAGCATTGCAACATTAATATACTGTATTATATTATATATTAGATTATATCTTATTTATCACACATTGAGGAAGCCTGGGGACAGATCAGATCATGTGCATTGGTTTGCATGGGTTTTGCATGCACAGATCACACAAAAATATCCTTTTTTAATGTCCAGGTTTACAGTCACCTGGTGCAAGAAACAAAAGGCCTTGACGTCTCCCGACAACAACAACAACCACCACCACAACCACCACAAAAACAACAATAACAACCATCATCATCATCATCATCTTTATTATTTACCTGCAGGCAGGTGTCCAGCCTTGGTCTCTATCTTGTCTCTCGGCGGTGAGGACATGTCTCAGATCTGTGGTGTTTTTGACGACTACCGTCAACGTGGCTCCGCTCTCCTCCTCTCCGCTCTGCTCGCTGTGTGGGGAGCAGAGTCGTGCGTGATGACGTCATCGATACGCTGGGGTATACGCGCTGACGTCATTAGGAGAGGAACGCATTTTATTTTATTATATTATTATTATTGTTGTTATTATTGTTATTGTTGTTATTATTGTTATTATTATTATTATATATAAAATACAATATTATTTTTTATTGTTTGGGGAGCCGAGCCGTGCGTGATGACGTCATCGATACGGATACGCGCTGACGTCATTAGGAGCGAAACGCAAAAAAAAAGAAAAGGGCGGGGTTCAAGTTCTAGCCAATCAGCGAGAGATCAGAATAATAATTTATGTGTAATTTCAATTCAATTTTATTTGTATAGCCCTTAATCACAAGAGAGTCTCAAAGGGCTTTACAGGACAGGTCAAACGTGATTTGTGATAATATAATAAATATGATGTATTATTATAATATAGAATACAACAATAGATTATTATTATTATTATTATTATTATTATTATTATTATTATATATAAAATACAATATTATTTTTTATTGTTTGGGGAACCGAGTCGTGCGTGATGACTTCATCGTCACGGGGGGAAGACGACGCAGATACGCGCTGACGTTATTTGGAGCCAAACGCAAAAGAGGGTGGGGTTCAAGTCTAACCAATCAGCGAGAGATCAGAATATATGTATAATATAATAAATATAATGTATTATTATAATATAGAATACAACAACAACATATTATTATCACTGTTATTAATGTTATTAGTATTATTATTATATATAAAATACAATATTATTTTTTATTGTTTGGGGAAGTGAGCCGTGCGTGATGACGTCATTGGGAGCACACGCAAAAGAGGGCGGGGTTCAAGTCTAACCAATCAGCGCGCCTTCAACGAGTATATGTATAATAAATATAATATATTATTATAATATGTTGTTATTATTATTATTAGTATCATTAGTATTATTATATATAAAATGCAATATTATATATGGATATACATATTTCCAAATGAATAAGTAGCATTTAATACACCTGAACTACAATAAGTACATCTTGTGCTCATGATTAAAAAAAACACAAAAACATGTAAAATATGTAATTCTGGGTTAATGGTCGCCTAGTTCTTCAATTCGTTCAAAGCAGAATTATTGACAATTACAAACAGAACAGAACAGACAGAAGTCATGACACTGTTGTTGTTGTTGTTGTTGTTGTTGGTGGTGGTGCTCAAGTGAAGTGGCTTTTACTGCAGTGATGAAACAGAAGGCCTGAATGGATGGTTTTACCCGCTTTGACTTCTCTTACATGGAATATCCTCGATGTCACCCTTGCATCTGATTACTAATCAGTCTTGAAGTGGGTGTATGAGAAGAGCTGCAGCAGAGGCCTGATTGCTTGACAGCTCAGCACAATGATCCCACAAGCACAGCGGTGAGATTCACATGTTGGAAATTAGTGAGCAGCCATGCAATACTGGTGCTCATGCAATGGGATGTGATGTGACAGCCAACGCCAAGTAATGAATGATGCGTCGGCCTAATTATGCAATAAATACTTTCTTTTTGTGTCAGATATATCATCTAAATATACTTTATAGATAAAACTGGACACAGTGTATTATGTAGTACACTCAGCGTTTCATTCGCACGCATACACACACAGTGATCCCAACATCACATTTGTCCGTGCGTCCACTGTGAACATCTTCTGTTCCTTCGCCGTGGGAGGGGTGTGTGTGTGTGTGTGTGTGTTGACGGCCAATCAAAAGGCCAGGGGGGTCGCTGATAGGTCACGGCGGCGCTGCAGTCGAGTGTGCGAGGAAGAGGATGGAATGACGAATTGATGCTAATTGACATGCAGTGTGATTTCTCAACCTCATGCGCCAACTCTGAATCATCATCATCATCACCTCGTCCTACTTGGGCCCGTCTCTGTCTGGAGACGAAGAGTGCGGAGATGACTATTGGGTATAAGTAGATATTCCACCCAGACAGAGATAATATTCTCTATGTATCTGCAGAGAGAGTTGCAGCAAGTTAACGACAAAACACCTGACGAGTCGGTGAAAGCCCGCGGCAAGAGGGGGAAAAAGCATTCACCATTATATTATCGCGTTATTATCTGGTGATTGTGCTTTTGCTTAGGCAGGGCTCCTCCCTTGGCAGCCACGAGGAGACACATTCCTTGATCACGGATCATTTAATTTCATCCCTGCGGCGAGAATTATCACCTGTGACAGCAAAGCCATACACCTTGTCGAATCCTCCTCCTCCTCCTCCTCCCCTCCTCCTCCTCTGATAGCATCCTCCCCTGTTTGGTGTACGTTTACACACACACACACACACACACGTACCCACACACACACACACACACACACACACATGCACACCAACAGAT
>PIJE02001546.1:10000-15000 GCA_002895965.2 Coryphaenoides rupestris | reverse complement strand
GAGGAAGCATCTTCTTGTCCTCTCCTCTTATTTGAGTACATAAGTCCACTCATCCTCTTCCCTACACTCCTTGACAACTCTCCTCCACCTACTCTCTCCTCCTCCTCCCCTCCACTCCTCTCTCCTCCTCCTCCTCCTCTCCTCCTCCCTCCACTCTCTCTCCTCCTCCCCGGTCCTCCACCTCCTCTCCTCCTCCTCTCCCTCCTCTCCCCACCTCCTCCTCCTCCTCCCCCCCCCTCCTCCACCTCCTCCAACTCCTCTCTCCTCCTCCACCTCCTCTCTCCTCCTCCTCCTCCTCCTCCTCAAGCTGTTCCTCCTCCTCCTCTCCTGTGTCTGGCGTTCATGTCATCAACAACAAGGCTGATGTTCCGATGCATCTCAGACACCAGGCGGGCGGGCGTGCGAGCACAAAGCCCACTCAAACCAGCGGGGGTCCAGGGGTCCAGGGGTCCAGGGATCCAGGGGCCAGGGGCTGATTAAGTTTCGGATTCACAAATAAGTGGACCCAAAGATATTCATGATATTCATAATAATATTAATATTCAACACAGGAATCCGCTATGATTCCAACATTAACATAAAAAGACTATGAATCTACCTCCTCTCTCTGCAGGAGGTTATTTGTGTGTGTGTGTCTGTGTGTGTTTGTCTCTGTATGTGTTCACAGATGTGTGAGTGAGAGAGAGAGACAGAGAGAGAGAGAGAGTGTGTGTGTGTGTGTGTGTGTGAAGTCTGTCTCTGTGCATGTGTGTGTTCATAGATATGTGTGAGAGAGAGAGAGTGTGTGTGTGTGTGTGCCCTCCAGCTGCAAGCGAGGCATAGGGCTTGACTTGTGAAGAAAGTCACAGCGAGAGACAGAGAGAGAGAGAGTGTGTGTGTGTGACAGAGAGAGAGAGAGAGAGAGAGAGAGAGAGAGAGAGAGAGTGAAGTCTTAATCATGCACCATATCCAGCGGTGCAGAGCTGAATCAATACGGCGTGTTGGAAGTCTCTCCGGCGCGACGGCGACGGTAGCGGCCGGCGGCGGCGGCGGTGGAAATTGAGCCGTTGTCGTTTGCATTGAAGAGACACATTAGCGCCACGTCTCTCCGCCGGCTCCCGCGGGACCGAGGCCGGCCCTGACGGCGGTCGCCTTCCACGCCGCTATTGTGAAGTCTCATCATACCCGACACAATAGAATTATAACCCTCTGCGGGTTACGCTCATATGACAGGACGGAGAGAGACGTGAGAGGAAGATATATATATCCTGTATAGACTGTCTATATATAGAAAGAAAGAGAGAGACATGGATTCCACTGCATGGATTCCAATGGGGAACCAGCCTACCCAGTGGACTGTAGCAATTGGTAGGCTGATCTATCCGCCATACTGGTACATCTGGGTGGACACGCTCACTTGATGATACATAAATAAACTACAACATCTTTTGTGTTTCACTACATTTATACAAAAATCGACGCCAAAGCCAGTCTGAGTCTCCAGGGGGTGCTGCAGCACCAGAGGCCTCCCCCACCGCGGCGTCGAGCTATTTTTAAAGTGCAACTGATTATGGGCCACGATTATCATCAGTCACATCGCGGTTCTACATAATAGTCGCTCCCTTAAAAATGCAGTCAGGGGCGTGTTTGGGACTCGGTGAAACATCTGGGGCTGAGCGCAAACATCTGGAACCTCGCAGACCTTGTCGGGAAGGAATCCTCCACCTCCTCTCCCTCCCTCCCAGTGTTTTATTCGTGCGTTTCAACATTCTAAAGCCCGATTTCCGAGCAAATTTTGAGATTGGGGTCGCCGCACCTCACGCGGCTTCCGCTGGAACACTCCGGCGCTCGACTTGATTACGGGCGCGCTTCCGTGATTGCTTGACGCGCGACGGCGCCGGCGACGGATGTACTGTACCCACAAGTCACCGCTCGCCTGCTTCCCCACCGCCGTGCGCTCGGCTCGCCACCCTGTGTGTGTTTTTAAGGTCAGAACGTGATTGCGAGCGAGTCTTGCACCTTGCTTCCACAACAACACACACAGGGTGCTATAACAGAACCAAAAGCACACACACACACACACACACACCCAACAGTCACTGATGAGTGCGAGATGCCTTGTGTGTCGTATCTTTTTATTGCTTATTTTTGATATATTTGATATATATTTTTGGAACTTTTTAGAATTTCTATGTTATTATTCCCGGTTTAATATTCAATGTTATGCACCAATTTAAAAAAAGCACATTCCTTGTTTGCAAAAACTAAGGCAAAAAAAACCTCTTCTCTATATTACTGTGCTTTTCTGAAACCTTTCAAAACCTCTGAATGTTGTTGTGTTGTTGATCATGTGATCATGTTGCTCTGAGGTCCATTAATGGTTCTATTAATGGCGACATTTGTGACAGGCCCTAGAGGTCAAGTGACATCAACCGGGTCTTCAAAGTAGTTTAGTGACTTGAACGCTTTGCCGTCGGGTTAAAGATTTTACTTTGTATTTCTGAGAAGTCAATTAAATCCATGATATTTTCATGCAAAATGGCGCTTTGTCTTTGAAGTCAATTAAAGAAATGTTCTCATTTCGTCTCGCCGTCTGCCTCACGGTCTCACTGTTACACCTCAAGCTAGTATTGTACTGTTGACTGTAATTCCCTCTCCTAATCCTAACACTAACTTGCACGTCTTGGCACTAAATAACAGTACTTAACATTGTTTAGCATGTTGTATGTACTTAGATGTTGGTAATACACCCAGCTATTATGCAGGCAGCCTAGCAATTATGAAACTCGTTCTATTAACCTCGCAACTATGAATGCTCTAAACCTGCTCTATTCTTATCTTTATGTACCACAGTGATATATTGCCTGTCTCTCCTTCAACAAATGTACTGCCCTGAATGTAAACGTAGTACGAGTATTGTAGTGTTGACTGTAGTACTTAGTACAGCACCTAATCGTGGAGAACTGACTGCAGTACTGACCCTACTAACCCTAGTACTGATCAGTGACTGTACAGTAACCTTGACTATTTTAAACTGTGTGTTTCAGAAGTAGTAGGATGCGTTGGAGAACATACTGTATATACAAGTATATATATTTCTTTGTTTTTTAAATAGAATATACATATTTTTCAAAAAGCATCCTTAGATCAGTTTTGGAATGGACTGGCTTTGAGAATTGACACCGGTCCCTTTTGGTTCGGGGGGTCAAACAATGTTAAATCACCTTACACAACACCATTCTTCTCTGTCATTCATAATAACTACATTATGTGCTTCATAACTGACTGACATAACTTTGGCTGGTTATGAAAAGACTCGGGAGACGACAGCACGTGATTGCAAAGAGATTTTTTTTCTTTTATTATTTTTTTTTCCCCATTGTGTTCAAGTACGCTCCGCAAGGTGGTCTAAGAAGCATGGACACACGACGACACACAGTTCACACCAGAGCCTGAGCAACTTCAGGTGGGATTTCTCTTAATCTTGATTGCGATAACGGGGGTCAGGGAGACGGGTCAAGGGGTCAGGGGGGTCAGAGGGTCGGGGGGGGGGGTCGAGGGGTCAGGGGTCAGGGGGTAGAGAAGGAGGACGGGGAGTGGATTGGAAAACAGTCTGCAGTTTCCACGAGTGATGGAAGACTGCTCTCTCATACATCACATTTCTTATTTTTTTATTGGTTTCTCATCAAACAACTTGTTGCTTTTTCGTGACACTGACATCTGCACATAAAAATTATATTCATATATATATATATTTATATTCATATATATATATATAGATATATATAGTTCGAGAGAGAGAATTAGAATTATGATGCTTTGTATCCGACAATTATTTCAAGAGATTTTTTTTCAGCTCACTGGGAATTGGACTAGGTTGGGGCGGGGTCCATAAGAGAGAATTTGAGTTCCTTTTTTTTTTTTTACAGGAAGGCGTGCGCACGCGCACACACACACACACAACACACACATACGCTTGCGCGCACACACACACGCACGCACGCACGCAACGCACACAACTACACACATGCATGCATAGATACGCTCGCTCTCGGTCACGTGTGCACACACAGGCCACATGTGTCGTGTCGCATCCCCCACACACACACACACACACACACACACACACACAACACACACACACACACACACACACACACCTGCACTCGCACACAGGTGCGTTCAGCAAACACGGAGAGGCAGGTCTGTACATTAATTGGAGGTGATTGTCCGCCCCCAAGCTTGACGTTAAGCACATCTGGATCTTATTTTCAAAAAACACAAGAAAAACCAAACAACCGAAACGGAAAAGATCGAAATAAAACAAAAGACAAGTTAGAAACCAAGAGACGTCAGGAAGCCTCCGCAGAACGTCCGTCCCCCATTTTTTGTTTCGTTTTCCGTTTTCGTTTTGTGTTTTTCTAAAGCCCACCCTGAAGAGCTGTCACAAGTTTGGCACGTGGAGCCCTTTCTACGTTAACTCTTTCTACGTTAACTCTTTCTACGTTTGCTCTCTCCTCGTCCTGTACGCTTCTCTCTATACTATCTCTATACTGTACAGTGCGTTGCTCTACGACGGCGATGGTGGTGGCGAGGGTGGCGTTGGTGTTGGTGGTGGTGGTGGTGGTGGTGGTGGTGGTAGCGGTTTTGCGTGAGTCACAATTTGTTAAGTGAGTTCTCAACTGAAAAAACCCCCCCCAGAGAAGTCAACCTCTTATTCTAACGTGTGATGAACTTTGACCTTTTCAGTTGAGCAGGGGGCAGGGGGGGGGGGGGCAGTGAAAAAGCACTGAATCGACGAGGAACTCGGGATCGAGGTGGACGGTCTTCGGATGGAGACCGCGCGGAAAGTCACTGGATGACGAAGAAGAAGAAGAGGAGGGAAAACACTGCGGGGTATTCTCGCGCCGTCGAGTGTCTCTCGATGTACGGACACACACACACACACGCGCACACACACACACACACACACACACGTCTAGAGCCAGTGTGGGTTCTCACACACACTTACACAGACACAC
>PIJE02001546.1:0-5000 GCA_002895965.2 Coryphaenoides rupestris | reverse complement strand
TCGCACACACACCACTTCCTGGCAGCGGTTGTTTTGAACAAGAAAATGTTGAACAGGTGTGGGTCATTAGGGTGATAATGTGATCATTTAATCTTGTTAACTTGCAGAACGTACAGTGGCTGTATAAAACGTCTGAAAGTGTTTGAGTTTAAAGTTCTTTTTTCACCTTCCCAAAAACCTACAAAAGCACAACACCACACACAACACACACACACACATACACTTTCACAAAGCACGCACGCACACACACATATACACACACGCACACACACTACACCTCAAACACAACACATGAAAACACACAGTTGTCTGAAGACAGTCCTCGTCCTCCATAGCCACTCACACGCACACACACCACACACACACACACACACACACACAACACACACACACACACACACGTACACAAAACATGCACACGACGAACATTCTCTCCTCACACACACACACACACACATTATACACCACACACGGTTTACGTACTAGACAGATTTCATCTACACACACACCGCACACACGCACTACACACACACTAGAAAAACACAACAGTCTCGTCTGAGGAACAGTCCTCGTCCCCACACACGCACCGCACTCCACACACAACCACACACACACACACACACACACAACACACAACACACACACACACGTACACACACATCCTTGAAGACATTCTCATCCCTCACACACACATACGCACGGAAAGACTGGACTACCTTGGAACCGCACCCCACAGACAAAACACACACAACACACACACACACACAGACACACACAACAACACAGACAACAGTAGCCACTGTGCAACCTCCCCACATAAGTACCCTTTAAACGGACACTCTTGTGAGCCAACACACCACAACACACCACACACACACACACCCGCCCCCCCGCGCCGCCCTCCCCTTATTCTGGAACGTGTTGAATTGCCAGGTTTCTCGCCCACTGTGTAAGGAACTGCAGGGCCAGCAGCATTAGCTCAACGCGTTATCCTCGAGAGTCGGGCTATATCGGCGAATGGGGTCGAACACGCACACACACACACATACACACACACAACACGGATTAAGCGACATAGCGGCGCATTTTTTTTTGGGGGGGGGGGGGCGGGGGGTTTTAAAGGGAAGGGGGGAAGAGTGCCTTAAGGATTTTAATTATGAAAGCTTTTGGCACCGAAAAGTGTTGGAAAAGGAGGTGAAAAAAAATAAAGATTTTTTGGTTTTTGCCTGCGTTTTGTTGTGATCGTTGTTATTGTCGCCTCACAAACGGATCGCCCCTGACATAACCAGCAGCAGCACAACACGGCGGAGTCCAGGGATGGATCAAGGTCAGAGTGGGGGGGGAGGGGGGGCGGAGAGAGAGAGAGAGAGGAGAGAGAGAGAGAGAGAGAGAGAATAGAGAGCGAGAGAGGAGGCCTGGTGTCCATTGAATACACCCCCGGGGGTCCGGGAAGAGACTCGCTTCTGAGTGCTATCAAAATCAAACCCAGCAGATCGAGTTGGTGGTGCTATGGAAAGGCTCTCTTCTCTCTCTCGCGCTCTCTTCTCTCTCTCTCTCTTCGTCATCTCCTTCTCTTCTCTCTCTCGCTCTCGTCGTTCTCTCTCTTCTCTCTCTCTCTCTCTCGTCATCACTGCTCTCTCTCCTCTCTTCATCCCCTCTCTCTCTCTCTCTTCATCCCTCTCTCTCCTCCTCAAACCAATCAACCCTTCCTCTCCTCTCTCTCCTCTCCCTCTCCGTCCTCTCTCTCTCCCCTTCCCTCCATCCCTCTCTCTCTCTCTCTCCATCCCTCTCTCCCCCGGTTCTCCCACATTCTCGGTCTCCCTCGTCTCTCCACCCTTCTCCGCTCCCTCGAGTTCTCTCCGTTCATCCCTCTCTCCCGTCCATCCCTTATCCTCTCACTTTTCCCTTCCACCTCCCTCCTCTCTCCTCCTCCTTCCGTCTCATCTCCTCTCTCTCTCTCTCTCTCTCTCTCTCTCTCTCTCTCCTCTCTCTCATCCCTCTCACTCTCTCGCCCTTCCGTCTCTGTCCCTCCTTATCCTCAGGTCTCTCTTCATCCTCTCTCAACTCTCCTCCCGTCCTCCCTTCCTCAAGCTAAGTCTTTTATTTCCTCTCCACTTCCATCACAACTCTCTCCACTCTCTCTTCTTCCTCTACCAAGCCTCCCCTTCCCACTCTCTCTCCTCTCTTTCTCTCTCCTCCCTCTCTCTCCCTCTCTTCTCTCTTCTCTTCTTCTCTTCTCTCTCTCTCTCTCTCTCCTCTCTCTCTCTCTCTCTCTCTCTCTCTCTCTCCTCTCTTCTCTCTCCTCCATCTAATCTCTCTCTCCTTTGATCCATCCTCCTAAGGAGCTGAATCGCAATGTGACATGCAGAGGGAAGAGATACGGCGCGTGGCTGCAACACGTGCGACGTCCTCTCTCCTCTCCTCTCTCCCTCTTCCTCCTCTCTCTCTCTCTCCTCTCTCTCCTCCTCTCTCTCTTCTCTCTCTCTCTCTCCTCTCTCTCTCTCCTCTCTCTCCTCTTCTCTCCTCATCTCATCTCTCTCTCTCTCTCTCTCTCTCCCCATCTCCCGTCCCTCTCCCTCCGCCTCTCTCTCCCATCTCCTTTCCCGCCTCCCTCTGCCTACTTCCTCTGTTTCTCGGGAGTCATACTTATCTCTGACTCCTCCTCCCAGCTGGCCCTTGAAGACTGTGCTAAGCCAGACGAACGGGAGGAGAAAGTGCTTTTTCGCTCATCTTACTCCGCATCCCTCTCCCCACCCTCAGCGCGACTAAAAAAATCCGCCGTGGAGAAAGCACTTGCTCAAGGCCCGCGCGCTCGCTAATGCTAGCAGCAAACGCTAATGCAGCCAATGCAAGGTTCCGAGGACCACGGCGGCAAGCCGCTAAAAGGCTTTTTTTATTTTGCCGATAAAGGCCATCGGAAAGTTTATCTGATTTGGTTTTACCGCATTCCAGCCTGCCAACAGACTCGGGATGGCGAGGTATTGGGGTAATGCGTTGGTGATGTCTCGGCCTTGCCCCCCCTTGAACAATGTTCCAACACCTTCACTTTGTTTTCACTCAACTTTCATTGGCAAAACTAGTTTATGATTTTAACTAGTGTTCCGCCGCATGGGTTTTCCGGCTTTTTTTTTGCGTCAATTTTGGCGCGTCGAAGATACCACATACGACCGGTACTTTGTTAGGTAATACTTCTGTGAAAATGCCCCCGGATGGTGTTAGCATCGAGGGGTTCTCTCCCAGGAAGCCAAGTTCATGGAACCGTGTTGCGTCGTGCAACAAACGCAGGTCTTTGGAAACATCACTTCATCGAGGCTTGGAGAGAGAAGAGAGAAGACGATCCCCAGCCCAGGAAGAACGTAGCCTTGGAGTCGCTGATGTTCTTCTATGAGTCAGTACAACCGGGGGGAGGCTGCGGGTCTCTGTGTTGTTTTGTGCCAGAGCGTGTGCCTTGTGTTGCCTAGCTCCGTACGATCTGCAGGAACTGTCGGGAACAACGTCTTGTGTGAAGTGTCTTGTGTGTTTGGGATCAGCTACCCGGTAGGTGACTTTAAGAACACCCCTTTGTAAACACTACAAAAACACTCCCCCCGCCCCGCGCCCCCTGCCTTCCAGGTTCTTATAAACAGCCCACTGCACCCAAATAAAGACCAAATGAAGTTGCAGAAACAAGATTAGTAGTTTAAATCAATATACGATATTGGCTGCAGGTGGAAAAACACAAACGAACTGGGACCCCTCCCGTGTCCTCCCATTCCTGACGCATTTTTCTCTATTCCAATGGAGATCCATTTTACTCTTAAGGTCTGCATGAGCACACATGTATCCCTTGCTGTTTAACCAGTTGAGGGTCCCACTAAAACCAATTTATGAAGGGCTTGAAAAAACGTATTCTTTTAGCCTCGCTATCGTGAGTGCTTGAAAAGTGTTTTATTTTTTGGGTTTCACTCTGTAGACAATTTGCAATTATTGTCACGTACTGTAAGTTCGCTTTGAGCACAGACACAACCAAATAGAAATAGCGAACAACTGTATGTTTTTTGAGAAATAGTATCAGTATATTAGAATCGTGTATAAAAAAACACCCAAACGATCAATGAGTTTTTTTTTTTAAAAGCGTCTGCTTAAATCATTAATCAAAAGCAGCAACAACACAATCATAAAGCACCCTCTCTATGTCTTAGAATGACTCCATTCGACATTTTTAACCAATCACATAAACGCTTACGCAAGACCATCATGAACAATACAATCACTGCAAGCCACACACACACAACACACGCACACGCAACACACACACGATAACATACACATACACATAACACCAATACACATACACATACACCCACGGCACACACACACACCCAGCACACACACAGCACACACATGCGCACTTAGCCACGCACACACACCAGTCAGACGCGGACTGTCATTCACCGGATCGGTTGTTTAGGGGAGGTCCTAACGGGGGAACGGAGGGGGTCCAGTGACGAAGAGTAGGGGTCTCCTGTCCGGTCTCTCTCCTATCGTGGAGCCGGAAGCCTACGAAGTGGGTACTGGGAGTAAGCCATCGCTAGAACGCGCACACACACACACACACGCACACACACACAGAAACATGTAGAAATGTACGTTATGCACACATCTCCAAGACGATAGTTCCAAGTATAATTTGGTTTATTTAAATCCACACATCACATAACACATCGATGCAATCAATACAATACAATACAATACAATTACAATACAATACAATAACAATCAATACAATGCAAAAAAAAAAAGAACAACCATTGAGCCACGGCGACGGTGTGTTTGTTAACATGACGTATGAATAGACATGGCGTCCCTGTGCTGTTTACAGAAACTGTTGCGGCTGCGTACACACCCTCACCCAAACCGAGCACACCCACACACCCACCAGCACCCACAACCCCCCACCACAGCACCCGCACCCCACACCACCAGCACACCACACACCCCACACACCAGCAACCCCCACC
>PIJE02001545.1:107500-117500 GCA_002895965.2 Coryphaenoides rupestris | reverse complement strand
AAGCCGATTGGAGGGCGAACCTGGTATCATGGAGTTGACGTCGTTTAGAGTGGACATTTCATCATATTATTATTTATTATTGATTATTTATTATTGATCTGGTTTGTCCATCCCCTCCCTCACCTGTTGAGTAGTTTCCTGTTCCGGTCGGTGAGCTTCCTGTCACAGTCCAGCCTCTTACGGAGGCTGTTCCAGCGAGCCTCGAGCCTCCGGGTAGCCACGCCCACCTCCCTACAGCCCGCCCCCTGCAGCCGAAGCCCCGCCTCCAGCACTTGACCCAACCGCGGCCTGCTGTCCTCCAGGACTCCGCCCAGTTTCTGCCCGGAGACAAAACACAACTTTATCGACAAGTCACTTTATGTGTCCTTTTCTTTGTCTCATTCCACCTCTCAAATGTTGTCTTTGATTCAAATTTGTTCCTCTTATTTTAAATAATTTAAGTAATGTATTGTTCTTGTCGTATTGTTTCCTTTGTTCGCCACTTTGATTGCAAAAAAGTGCAATATAAACAAAGTTTAATTTGAAATAAAGTTAATGACCTGGTACACAGAGAGCCTGTTGGACAGCTCTTCCTCAGAGTTCTGCTCCAGGTGCATCTTGGGAATTGAAATTTCTGTGTCTGTTAAGAGTCTGTCCAAACAGGATCTGTCCTGCTCCCACCGGGCCCACACCTGAGCACACAAGAATCGACCAATCACAGAGACCCAGTTAAACAGATCACAAAACAAACATGCGCTACAGCCATGATCTACAGCCGTGTAGTTTCAGCGGCAGATACCTGCAAGGTGTCCTCCATCTTGGCTCCGTGCTCCAGGGCCTGGAGCCTCAGCCGAGAGACCGTATCCTGCAGCGCCCGCACTTCCCCCTCCGACCTGCCGGGGGCGCCGGTGTCCTGGACCCGCCCGCTCAGGTACTGCAGGCTGCCAAAGTGTCCGCCCAGTCGCCGGAAGAACGTCTGACGGCAGCAGAAACCTACCCATTAGTGACATCACAAGTGGACCAGTGTCCACCTGGACGTAGGAGGGTGGACACTCCCCTCCCTCTTTCTCCTCCTCCTCTCCTCTCCTCCCTCCTCCTCTCCTCCCCTCCTCCTCCTCCCTTCCTCCTCCTCCATCCCTCTTCCTCCTCCCTCCCCTCCTCCTCCCCGAGAGATGAAGCTGTGTGTTTGGTGGCTGGCTTAATTGGCCTCACTTGGCCCAGTTAGAGTCTGGGGGGGTGCATTGGCTAATCAGTGTTAAGGCCACAGGTTTAGTCAGCCACCAGCACACACACACACACACCCTCAGGGAGCGCTAGCATGCTAGCTATTTACCACCTGCTCTGTCTGCCATTTAATTTGCAATAAACTTTTCACCACAAACCTGCCTGTGTCCTTTGAGGAGCCCTGAACTAAGCCACTTTATGTGGCGAGACAAACCTGCCTGCCTGTGTCCTTTGAGGAGCCCTGAACTAAGCCACTTTATGTGGCTGAGACTTTGCTACAAACATACTCTGAAATTATATGACATCAACGGCTAACACACCATAGTTAACATGACAAGGTAACGATAACATGGCTCACAGTTAAATAGAAAAAGTTACGTCTATATGATATGCAGCCTTGATTTGATGTCTACATAAACTCCTTAAAACACCTGTCTCCCGTCTCACCTCAGTGTGACGGAGCGTCTCCCGTCTCACCTCAGTGTGACGGTGCGTCTCCCGTCTCACTTCAGTGTGACGGTGCGTCTCCCGTCTCACCTCAGTGTGACGGTGCGTCTCCCGTCTCACTTCAGTGTGACGGAGCGTCTCCCGTCTCACCTCAGTGTGACGGTGCGTCTGAGCGTCTCCCGTCTCACTTCAGTGTGACGGTGCGTCTCCCGTCTCACCTCAGTGTGACGGTGCGTCTCCCGTCTCACCTCAGTGTGACGGTGCGTCTCCCGTCTCACTTCAGTGTGACGGTGCGTCTCCCGTCTCACCTCAGTGTGACGGTGCGTCTCCCGTCTCACCTCAGTGTGACGGTGCGTCTCCCGTCTCACGTCTCTTCAGTGTGACGGTGCGTCTCCCGTCTCACCTCAGTGTGACGGTGCGTCTCCCGTCTCACTTCAGTGTGACGGTGCGTCTCCCGTCTCACCTCAGTGTGACGGTGCGTCTCCCGTCTCACTCAGTGTGACGGTGCGTCTCCCGTCTCACCTCAGTGTGACGGTGCGTCTCCCGTCTCACCTCAGTGTGACGGTGCGTCTCACCCGTCTCACCTCAGTGTGACGGAGCGTCTCACCCGTCTCACCTCAGTGTGATGGAGCGTCTCCCCGTCTCACCTCAGTGTGACGGTGCGTCTCCCGTCTCCCGTCTCACCTCAGTGTGACGGAGCGTCTCCAGTTGTCTCCTGTACAGAACTCCTAGCAGGATGGACCCGATCACAAGGGTGCCACACCAGACTGATGGACACGGCCACGACCACGTCCATGTCCATGCCTGGGGATAGAGACACCCAGAACATCAGAAACATTCAACAGTCAACCGGTTTACCTGTCATCTGATGGTGCACCTGATGGTTTACCTGTCATCTGATGGTGCACCTGGCAGTGCACCTGTCACCTGCCATCCACGCACAGACACTCAGAACCCGTCACACAGCAACAACAGACACTCAGAACCCGTCACACAGCAACACAGACACTCAGAACCCCCTCACACAGCAACATAGACACTCAGAACCCGTCACACAGCAACACAGACACTCAGAACCAGTCACACAGCAACACAGGCACTCAGAACCCGTCACACAGCAACACAGACACTCAGAACCCCCTCACACAGCAACACAGACACTCAGAACCCCCTCACAACAGCAACACAGACACTCAGAACCTGTCACACAGCAACACAGGCACTCAGAACCCGTCACACAGCAACACAAGACACTCAGAACCCGTCACACAACAGCACAGACACTCAGAACCCCGTCACACAGCAACACAGACACTCAGAACCCGTCACACAGCAACACAGACACTCAGAACCAGTCACACAGCAGCACAGACACTCAGAACCCGTCACACAGCAACACAGACACTCAGAACCTGTCACACAGCAACACAGACACTCAGAACCCGTCACACAGAACACAGACACTCAGAACCTGTCACACAGCAAACACAGACACTCAGAACCCCGTCACACAGCAACACAGACACTCAGAACCTGTCACACAGCAACACAGACACTCAGAACCCTGTCACACAAGCAGCACAGACACTCAGAACCCTGTCACACAGCAGCACAGACACTCAGAACCTGTCACACAGCAACACACAAGCACGGATTAACGACCGGGCCGCGGCCCCAATATGCTATGAAAGTGCCGTGTCATCACATAGTAACAAACATAGCAACGGGCCCGATGGAGACAAACAATCAGATCCAGCGTTGTCTCCAATTGGTTTCGATGGCATCTCCACACTTTTTAGGATGAAAACCAGTGCTTGAAGTGGGGCAGTACTCACCGGTACGCAGGACCGGAAGTTCTACATTTTACTCTGCGGAGTACCGGCACTTCTCAGAAGCTGCTGATACCGGCCGATACACTTTCCAACACGTGAATAAGGGGAGTACTGGCACTTAATTTTTCCACTTCAAGCACTGGATGAAACTAAACTAATAAAGAAAGGTAAACTGGCTTACCACACAGCTCAACTTATTGCTTTCACTTTCTAATGGTACTGAGAGTTTTATATTTGGCAGCGTAAATGTTCGTATGACTGATTAAAACTTACAATAACCGTCAATGTCCTGAAAGTTGTGATTATATGCTGTAGCCTGCCAGTGTAAATCCTGTACAAGTACAGGAGTTTCCAACAAATAGTATGCTAGTAGTGTATTGCGTACATGCGTGCGTGCACGTGTAAGTGTGTGTGTGGGGGGGCCTCCACAACCACAAGAGTCTGGCCCAGGGGCCTCTGAATCCTTAATCTGGGCCTGGCAAACACAGACACTCAGAACCTGTCACACAGCAACACAGACCTCCACCTCCACACATGACGTGACAACAAGCTGGCGTCCCTGGAGCATGATGGATCTGACCCGGGAGGAGAAACATTACCTTGCAGAACGGCGGTCAGCAACAAGAGGGACATCAGAACACCGGACATATCCAGGGAATTTAAAGTGTCCAAACTCATCATTTATTTGGTTTAGTCCGTCTGTGCAGACAAACACACCTCGCTTCAGACGACAGTCGGACGTCACAAACCGCAATACGAGAAGACTACAGGAAGCTCTGAACAGAGTCTAAAGGTTGATCCATACTCGGCGAGTACAAAGTTATCGCACCTAGGGCCCCGCCCACAAAATGACGTAATTTTGTTCTCGCAGCCCTAGGTCAGGAGTTCTCGCAGCTTGTTATCATCCGGGCCGAACTTTGTTCTCACGTCTGCCCCTTTTCCACCAAGGCATTTTCAGGGCCGGTTCGGAGCCAGAGCCTAAAACGAACCAGTTCTTCGTGTTTTGACAGCCAAAGAACCGGCTCTCGGCCAGGAAAACTGGTTCGTTCTTGGCCCCAACTCTTTAGGCTGTTCCATACTCCCGCGAGACGCGAGAACTTTGTTCTCGCACCTAGGGCTGCGAGAACATTTCATACTCCGCGAGAAACTCCTCAAAGGCCCCGCCCACAGCAGGAAACTTCTGCGCTGGCGGAAAGCGCATTAACCACGCCCAATTCAAATTCACATAATAGTGTGAATTTAGAATCACACAATAGTTCTCGGACACGACGCGAGAACAAAGTTCGGCCCGGCTGATGTGTCGAGAACAACTTGCGAGAACACCTGACCTAGGTCTGCGAGAACAAAATGACGTCATTTTGTGGGCGGGGCCCTAGGTGCGAGAACTTTGTTCTCGTGTCTCGCGGAGTATGGAACAGCCTTTTGCTGGGCCAGTCGTGTCCGAGAACTATTGTGTGATTGGTCAATTTGAAGTGGGCGTGGTTAATGCGCTTTCCCCCGGCGCGGAAGTTTGCATAGCGCGCGTGACGTGTGCTGCTGTGGGCGGGGACTTTGAGGAGTTCTGCACTTTAGGGGTGGGCGATACCTGCAAAATTTGGTGATCCGACGCCAAGTAAACACAGGGCCAGTATTGCCGATACTGATACCGATACCGATACTTTTTACTAAGAAAAGCAGCGTATCTACTTTCATGTATGGGAGAGCAATGCGTCATCATTTATGAAGTGAATGCATCATCAATATGCAAATTTGAATGAAAATAAAAAAATTTAATTTTCATGATCATTGTATGATTTTGTGATTTTCCTTAAATTAATTATCATGATTATGATCATAATAAAACACAGGACAAAGATTTTAGGCAAATAAAAAATACTTTATATTTTTTTCTTAACTCACTCAATATTTGCAATTTTATCAACAAACTGAATTTGCAAACATGAAATCTGCACAAAATTATTACTTGAGAAGTGAGAAATGTTTAAAATTTTAATTTTGAGTTGAGAGTACCTAATCACAGCTTGCAGTATTGTGGTCTATAGCTGTAAAACAACACCAAACGGCGCTCCTCTTCTCCTCTTCATCATCCAGCAGCGCGCTGAGTGACGCCGGCAAACACAGTATAGCAGGGGAGGAGGGGGAGGGGCAGAGGAGCGGTGATTGGCTGTCTGCACGTCACGCACAACCACTATGTCGTCACGGGAGTTGTGTACTGAACGTAGAGAATAGAAACTGAAACTTAAGTATCGATCTCATCACGCAAGTATTGATCAATAACGATACCAACGTTGGTATCGATACATCGATATTTTAGATCGATCCGCCCACCACTACTGCACTTGAGTTCTCGCGGAGTATGAAATGTCCAGGGCTGGCGAGAACTTTGTTCTGCGCTTCTCGCGGAGTATGTAGCAGCCTTTAATGAGTCTTCACGGAAAAGAGTCTTGTAGCGGGGGGGCGGGGGGGGGGGGGGTAAAGAGGAGAGAACCCAAACGATGAACTTTATTTAATCCAGAACCAGGATAACAAAAATCTGAGCACGGCAAACATGAACAGGTGACAGAATACCAGAGAACATCCCGGCTTTTCCTCTCGTCGTCACATCGTGGTCCTCACATCGTGGTCCTCACTCCGTGGTCCTCACATCGTGGTCCTCACTCCGCGGTCCTCACATCGTGGTCCTCCACTCCGTGGTCCTCACATCGTGGTCTCTCATCGTGGTCCTCACTCCGCGGTCCTCCACATCGTGGTCCTCACTCCGCGGTCCTCATATCGTGGTCCATGCACTCCGTGGTCCTTCCACTCCGTCGGTCCTTCACATCCGTGGTCCTCACTCCGCGGTCCTCACATCGTGGTCCTCACTCCGCGGTCCTCACATCGTGGTCCTCACATCGTGGTCCTCACTCCGCGGTCCTCACATCGTGGTCCTCACTCCGCGGTCCTCACATCGTGGTCCTCACTCTGTGGTCCTCACATCGCGGTCCTCACATCGTGGTCCTCACTCCGCGGTCCTCACATCGTGGTCCTCACTCCGTGGTCCTCACATCGTGGTCCTCACATCCGTGGTCCTCACATCGTGGTCCTCACTCCGCGGTCCTCACATCGTGGTCCTCACTCCGCGGTCCTCACATCGTGGTCCTCACTCCGCGGTCCTCACATCGTGGTCCTCACTCCGTGGTCCTCACTCCGTGTAACGTTGTGGGAGTCCTCCTCATGGAGACGCTACCTGGGTGGCGTCCTCATCGCTGACCTCCTGACACAAGCGTCCTGTGAAGCCCAGGGAGCAGTTGCAGGAGAAGCCTCCCAGCGTGTTGATGCCAGACACCCCGTTCTCACACACCTCCTGCTCACACATCGTCACGTCCTCTCAACATCTGGGGAGCGCAGGGGAGACACGCATATACGACCAGACAGTAAGGACGTGTCCAGGAGGACGTGTGTCTATGAAGAGGTGTCTAGGAGGATGTGTGTCTAGGGGGAGGTGTCTATGAGGAGGTGTCTAGGAGGAGGTGTGTCTTGGGGGAGGTGTCTAGGAGGATGTGTGTCTAGGGGGAGGTGTCTATGAGGAGGTGTCTAGGAGGAGGTTTGTCTTGGGGGAGGTGTCTAGGAGGATGTGTGTCTAGGGGGAGGTGTCTATGAAGAGGTGTCTAGGAGGATGTGTCTAGGAGGGTGTCTGAGTGTGTCTAGGGGGAGGTGTCTAGGAGGGTGTGTGTCTAGGGGGAGATGTCTAGGGTGTCTAGGAGGAGGTGTCTAGGAGGGTGTGTGTCTAGGGGGAGGTGTGTCTAGGGGGAGGTGTCTATGAAGAGGTGTCTAGGAGGATGTGTGTCTAGGGGGAGGTGTCTAGGAGGGTTTGTGTCTAGGGGGAGATGTGTCTAGGAGGAGGTGTGTCTTGGGGGATGTGTCGAGGAGGATATATGTCTATGAACAGGTGTCTAGGAGGTGTCCTGCACTAGAGGAGGTGCTCTCTCAGAGGAGGTGCTCTCTCAGAGGAGGTGCTCTCTCAGAGGAGGTGCTCTCTAGCCTCCTCCTCTAGGACGTGGTTCACCAAGACCTCACTAAGCAGTTCAAACATCAAAATGTTACGTTGTTGTCCTCTGACTAATTGGTTTAAGTCTTACATTGCATCAATTATTGCAATTATTGCAATTATTGCAATTATTGCCTGATCTGTGATTGGTGCTGAAGCAGCCGAGACCGTGAAGAGGAGAAGGGGAAACTCCGCCCCCTACTGGTGACCAACTGAAAGGGTTTGTTAAGGCAATAGACGAGGTGTTCAGAAGGAAAGGACTAAAGTCAATTAATTAGGAAATCTAATCAAAGCTATTGTTGTGTGTGTGTGTGTGTGTGTGACACCACACTTAATTAAAGCAATGTTTTGGGGGCAGTGCTACAAGCTATGGTCTTATTGATTTATTTGAAGCAGACCAGGGGGGGACAGAACGGACGACACAACCTATTTGAACCACACGGTGTCGACATCGAGCGTTGATAAAAGCAACTCAAACATGTATATTTATGAGAACTCATCCGGGGGGGCCCTCTGTGTGTAGATAAAACCGCCTCATTAGTCAGCACACTCACACACATACTGTACACACACACACATGTTGTTGACAGACATACGCGTGTGTAAACGTTACGAGTGTTCAGAAACATTTGCCGGAGATTAACATGACATAATTACGACGTAGGCTGTGCAGTGTTATTAACTGGTTGAGGGTTGAGGGGCAGTTGGTGGGGCGGGGTGTAGCCCACCATGATGACACCCTTTTGAGTCGTATTTAAAGACTTAAACATTTAAAGACTGTTGTGTTGTTGGTTTTTTTTGGGCGGGGGAGTAAAGAGAGTAAAGAGAGCGAAGAGTGTGGCTTGGCAATAATTGCGCCTCAAGTGACTCTTCCTGACAAATTTGACAACGGAGACGGAGAGAGACTTTGACTTTACACACACACACAGGCAGAGGAGGTCCAAACACACGCCGGTCATCATGGCTCAGGAAACTCCAGGGTGTCAAAGTAAAAGCCCTGCCAGGTTCTCAGCTCCAAACAAGGACTTTTACTTTCTAACGGGGGAGTTTATACTCGACACTGAGAGACGTAAGAATTGGTTTTATTTAGGATGTTTACTTTATACGTCCCTAAAGCAACTATCCAAAGCGACAGAGACTTTGGTAGGTCGGAGGGACACCTGTCCTCCTACCTCACAGGTGCGAAGGCTCTTCTCCACTTCTGATTGGCTGTTGGGAGAGAGGGCGGAGTCCAGCCAGCTCCTCTGGCAGGTGATCCAGGAGTTTATCTGGTTCAGTCTCTCCTGTCGCTGGGACCGAGACTTCAACCGCTCGCCTACATCCTGGATCTGAACCAGACAGACAGACAGACAGACAGACAGACAGTTTGTTAATTGACTCGACAGGTAGATCGTTGCGTTATCGTTGCCGGGGTTAGGGGTTCGACTCTGAGGTTGTCGGACCTGATAGTGGAGGCTCCAGTGCAGACTGAGCCAGCGGTGGTGGAGAAGGCCCTGCCGCTCCGCCAGCCCTATGGCGCCACACCGTCCCCGCTGGCCCTCCGGGGAACTGCAGTCCTGGTAGTCGAGCGTCGCCTGGTGGAAACGCATCTCCGTCTGGCACTGCCTGGGAGGAAGTCAGGAGTCATTAGCCGTGACAGCCATCCGGGTCCCCGGTCCCGGCCGGTCCGCAGCAGCTCCTGCCGTCCCTAGCTGCAATGTCGCAGTCATCCCAGTCAACATTCTGGTGTGTGCTCTGGTCTGGTGTTCTGGTCTGGATGAGTTACCGATGTAGAAAACGCAGGCGCTGGCCGAGCTCTTCTCCAGGGTTCTCCAACTGGGCTTCAGTCCTGGCTGATCCAAACCTCTAGTGCCTCCATCGCCCCCTGGTGGCCGAGACCCTCCACCCACCACTGGGGGAGAGGAGAGAGAAGAGGAGAGAAGAGGAGAGAAGAGGAGAGAAGAGGAGAGAAGAGGAGGCTGGAGAGGAGAGAGGACCGGAGGAGGAGGAGAGGAAGAGGGGGAGGAGAGGAAGGAAGAGAGGGAGGAAGGGAGCGAGGGGAGGAGGCAGAGCAGGTGTTCTAACAATGCACTGTATCATCGTCACCGGGTAACAGTGGTGGGTGTGGTGGTGGTGGTGCCGCTAGCCACGAGCTAACTAAGCCCCACCCTGGTGCAGGCGCGTGCCGGGACCGCCGGGGAGCTTCCGTGATGCAGGAGGCTCCCGAGGTGCTCCACCCGCGCACAGACGGCCGGAGGACCAGCCCGGGGGGGGCAACCGCGGGACGCGCGGGGGTCGGGGGTCCGGGGCCGGACCCCCCCACTCCTCCCCTCCTCCCTCCTGCCTCTCTCTCCACCCCCTGGTTTGATGTGCGCTAGCAGCGTCGCGGCGAGCGCTGCACCGTCGACGCCTTCCAGCTCACCACTTAAGCCGCCAGCTCCTCCTGGAGAACTCGTGCAACGTTAGCAGTTAGACGTTGGCGCCCCCGCTGTCGCTACTACCAGTCAACTAG